>CM050323.1:81790691-81806605 GCA_027475135.1 Bactrocera correcta | reverse complement strand
TGGTGTGATCTCCTCTAGTCGGAATACCGAACAGTTAGGCCTGTTTGCGCGTGAAATATTTAAGCGGCGAAGGCGGTTAGCTGGAAATTAGGGTTTTAATTTTTTGTATGATTGGTGTGTGTAAGTGATGTGTGTATGGGGTCCAACCTCTGGCCACCAGTCCAGAGCAGTATGGAAGCTCAACTGGTAGAAGCTTCGGCTACGAGGTCTGACCGGAGACTTAATTCTGGTACCACGGGGATCAGGAGCCCTTGGAGGTAACTCCAAGCTGCTCATGCGGACTGGCCCCTCGGGGAGTATCGTGGTGGTTGTGGTTGAAATCCAAATCGCGGGAAGAACTGACTTTGTCAGTTGAATGTGGAGTTGCATTGCAACCGGGTGCCGGACCCAAAGCACGGCAGAGGTTTTAGATGGGCCTCGAATCCTACCAAGGTGGTTAGTGTGTCCATTCCACATTGCCAATTGGTACTGAAAATGCTTAGCATTCTCAGGGCGCTGATCAACGCATTGATTTGATCCGCTGTGCTTTTGAGCGCCGTGGAGTAAGGCTGTCGTCAGCAGGTACCCACGTAAAACACACCGGACGTTGTACCATTTATGACGGTCCTTTATATATTCTTCCTTAAATCGGCGGCTGAAATCGTGATGGAGAATTTTTATTCTCTCCCATTGATTTAATAAGAATAGCGACCATGCCTGGCTCAGGTGTGGACAGAATAGGTGCTCCTTTGAGAAAATGACCTGGTGTCAGGGCTGTGAAGTCAGAGGGATCTTGCGAGAGGGTGGTGAGTGGCCGTGATTTGAGAACGGCTTCAATTCGCACTAATAGTGTGGTGAACTGTTTATAATTAAATTTAGAGTTTCTAGCTACTTTTTTGAAGTGGGATTTAAAGCTTTTTACTGCTGATTCCCATAAACCACCCATATGAGGAGCGTTTGGAGGGATAAATTGACAATTAATACCTTGGGGAGCATACCTTTTTACAATCCCTGGTGAGACTTGTTTGATGCTCCTCCTCTTCAGTGGCTCTTTGGACTCCAATGAAGGTTTTACTATTATCGCTCATCAGTTTTGATGGGAAGCCGCGTCGTCCGACGAAGCGAGCGAATGCCGCGAGAAAAGTCTCCTTTGTCAGATTCGTACACAGCTCGAGGTGCACTGCTTTTGTCGTAAAACAGACCAAGTCAGCCACATAGCCTTTCATTAGAGTGGGGGACCTTAGCATGGACGCCTTTATCTGAAAAGCTCCAGCAAAGTCGACACTTGTAACTGTGAAAGGCAGAGCGAAGTTTCAGCATTCCGGTGTGACTCTTAACGGACTATATGCTGCATATGGAGATGTTCAGCGTGAAGCATGATTAAGTGGATGTAATTGAGGAGTAATGTGGCAAGTTTTGATTTCTCTGCTATAATTAGAGGCTGGGGTTCGTTGTACGTTAGGCTTGAGTTAGCAAGCCTACCATTCGCGCGAAGCAGACCTTTCGTGTTCAAGAATGGGTTAAGAACCACGAGTGAACTCCTTTTATCAATGGGTTTTGATTCTTTTAATAATGAGATACCGCGGCTGAAGTAGCGCATTTGAGTGGATGCAATTAGTGCGACCTTTGCCTTTTGGAGTTCTAGGTGCGTCAATGTATCGCATTGGTTAGATTCTGGGTGAATTTCCTTAATTTTATTTTTGAGTAGCTCTATGAACTTTAGCATGTAGACGATAACTCGAAGGGCACGAGGAAATGATGAAAATCGCTAAAAGATGTCACTATCATCCAATGTTGCGTGAAAGCAGTCGATTTTTCGACCTTCTGGGACAATGATATGGCGCATGGCCAATATTTACCAAGAATCTGTTAACCATCGGGGGTCATTCCACCAGAGGGTGGTGGTGGCATGGTGCAGCAGCTTGCACCCTCTTTTACCTAAATCGGCAGGATTGTCAGCACTGACTGACCCCACTAGGTCCCGTATTTGTGACGTACGATTAGATATGTACGTTTTCCATGCATGTGGTGGTTTTTCCAACCAGTCTAGAACTATTTCAGAATCGGACCAGAGATGGAATCTATATTTCTTCATGTTTAAGTTGGTCTGCACAATAGAAACCAATTTTGCGAGTAGTAGGGCGCCACAGAGCTCAAGTCGAGGTAAACTTAGCGTTTTTAGAAGAGCTACCTTAGCCTTAGCTACTAATAAGTGGCTTGTGATCGTGTTATCACTTTGTGTGCGCACATATATAGTGACACAGTATGCCTTCTCAGAGGCGTCACAGAAGCTGTGTAATTCGACTTTGTGTTCGGAGGAATAGTTTACCCACCGTGCGATTTGTATCAGTGTTAGATTACTCACGAACTGTGACCACTTTTCTAAACGAAGTGGTTTTACTTGTTCGTCCCAATCGGTCCCATCTAGCCATAATTCTTGTATCAGAATTTTATCTTGTATCATAATTGGCGAAAACCATCCTGCGTGGTCGAAAAGTTTTGCCACAGAGGATAGAATTTGGCGTTTTGTAATGGCGGATACTGCAGATATTGCATTCCATTGAATTTCCAGAGTCTTTGTTGTACTTTCCTTTTCGAATTTAAGGAAATTAGTATCCAACAAGTTTTCTTTCGGTATATGTTTTACTATATTGGGATGATTAGGAGTAATCTTTATCAGTGTAAGCCCTGCGGTTTTGAGGGCTCTTATAACCTGTGATAAGGATGCGTATGCTTGTGGAAGACTGTGGCTTCCAGACAAAATGTCGTCAACATACGTTTGCGTTTTTAACACCTGGGTTGCCAGAGGGAATTCTGACTTGGTGTTTTCTGCTAATTCTTGCAGTGTTCGAATGGCTAAGTATGGAGCACAGTTGATACCAAAGGTAACTGTTTTTAACTTAAAGTCCCGTAGTGGACTAGTGGGTGATTTTCTGAAAATAATTCGTTGAAAATCTTGATCGTCTTTATTTACGACTATTTGTCTATACATTTTCTCGACGTCCCCGTTGAATACGTATTTGAAGATACGCCAATTTAAGAAAAGGAGCATTAGATCTGGCTGAAGCGTGGGTCCCGTAAATAAAATATCATTTAGGGAATTTCCCGAACTCGTGGATTTTGACGCATTGAAAACAACTCTTACCTTTGTGTTTTTTTTTTGTCTAGCTTTACTACTGCATGATGTGGAAAATAAAACGAGTAGTATTTACTTTGTACGATTTTTTCGCCAGCGCCAGGAAGTCATCCTCCATATGGTCTAAAAAGAGGTATTCTTCTACGACCCTATCATATTCTGGTTTCAGCTCGCCTTTTTTAAGTAGGTTTTTTTCCATACTTAAAAACTGTTTGATAGCAGCGTGCGGAAATGACCTAAGGCGAGGGGGAAATTCTGGCTTTAGTGGTAGTCGTATGACGCACCGACCATCTTCTGATCGAGTAGTTGTGGTTTTATAAAAATCCTCAAAATACCGATATTCAGGGGTGGGGAGTTCTTCTAACTCCCAAAATTTTCTCAATTGCGAATTGAGGTATTCGTTGGAGATTTCCTCAACTTGAGTTGTCATCGTGGCAACTGGTCCCGCAACTAGTCGACTTAGGACCCATCCGAAAATTGTATTTTGCGCCAGAAGTGATTTTGTAATTTTCTCAATACCTTCGAGTATTATCTGTGGTATGAGATCGCTGCCTAATAGAAGATCTATTTGAGCGGGAGTGTTGCAGTTGGGGTCTGCTAACTTAAGGTGTGAAATGCTTGCTATTTATATGATAGATTGGAAGCATGGATGTTAATTGCGGTAAGACAATAGCTTCTGCTTGTATACGCTTATCCGCTTGGGGGGAAATTAGGGTAATGGGGCAGATTTTATTGGAGTTTTGAACTACTCTTCCACCCATTCCCGAAATTTCAAAGTTGGCTAATTTTGTAGGCAGTTGTAGCCTATTTTGTAACCTAGACGCAATAAATGATCGTTGTGATCCTTGGTCTATTAAGGCCCTGAGTTTAAAGAGTTCACCTCGGTGTTCGATGGAGACAACTGCTGTAGGTAGTAGTACTCTACTGTGTTTTTCGCTACATATGTAGCGTTTGGGTTTTTAACGCCTTTGAGCAGCATGGTGCTTCTTGGCAGTTTTCAGAATTTTTTGTTGCAACTAAACCTGTCGCTCTTTTTATGTTAGCGCTGTTTGGGGGTGAGCTGGAAAAATCGATAACGTGTAACATCGAATGATGTCGTTTATGGCAATAAACGCAAATAAATTTGCTTTCACAATCTTTAAGCATGTGTGCATGTGATAAGCAGTTTGTGCAAAGTCTTTTTGACTTTACAAAATTGTTTCGGTCAATTATACTATATTTAATTTCTTAAATTTCTCGCAAGATTTAAGTTTATGCCCCCCTGTGCATAATTCGCATGACGTTTGTTTGTACTCTTCAGATGTGAACGTTTGATTTTTAAAAGGCTTCTATTTGAATTGTTGTTGCTACTGGCTTGGAATCTTAGGAAGCTTCTATTAAGGACATGGGAAATACCTTTTGGTTTAATTATCTTTTTATCAACTCTTTCTGTGATTTCATACTGGGTAGTTAGGAAATCTTTCATTTGCTGCCACGTGGGGCATTTTTTCCTTGATGAGAGAGACTGTCCCCATAGCAATAACGCTGTTTCTGATAATGCGACGGTGCATATATTTACCAGAATTGGGTTCCAATTGTGTGTGGGAACGTTTTGTATCGCTAAAACCGACAAACAGTTGGAAACAGTGGATTGAAGTTTCATATATTCTTCACTTGTTTCCTTTTGAATTTTGGGCAAGTTCATCAATATCGTTATTTGCTTATCTACCAGTATTCGTTCGTTTTCGTACCTTGATCTCAGAGCTTCCCAAGTGTCACAGACAGTTTTAACGAGTGAGAGGCATTCGTTAGTGAAAAGCAAACGGAGCAGTCGCAAGCAGGCGTATAAACATTAATTTAATTTTCTTTGAAATAAATTGAGAATTCGTTTAATAATAATAGTAAAATAGACTTTGTATTCGTTTGATAATAACCTTTTGTTTTGTATCTGAGGTGATACAATTTTTGAGCATTTGATATTCTAATTTCGGATGGTTTTTGTAAACTGCTGTGAACATGTCCTGGAAGGATGGCCATTTTTCATAACCACCATGGAAAATTTCAGTGTCACACGCGAGCACCTTGAGGTGGATACCCGAATTTGCCTCTTGATTTTCAATTTGTGGCAGCTCTACTCTCGGAGGTGGAGTAGGTGCAACTGCTTTAATTAATTTTAGCTGATCTGCGATCATAATTTTTGTGTCATCATACTGGTCTAAGCAGTTTTCAAATTTGGCCTAGCAAAAGATTTAAAGTTTTCTGGTAGATCTGAATCGTCAGTATCTACAATGGCGTCACATACAGCCTGGAGACGTGTCCAAAATTTTTAAATTGTTTGGCTTTTTATTTCTAGCGCCGATTCAAAATTTTCTTGAATCGGCGCAGAAGCAAATCGATTGCAATATTCTATAAGACAGTCACTATCAGAAATGAATTTAGAGTATGATATGTCTTTCCGCCTTTTTTGTTTCGTAGCACTTTGCTTCGAGCATGTAGCTTCTGCATGTGAACATGGACTTTTTTCATCAGAAATCATCTTTGGGACTTTAAGTAACTGTTCTGATTTAGATTCTTTTGAGTCCGAGCTCATTTAAAAAATGTGGCGAATAGAAAACGGAAATTTACAATAAAAACTTGATTGGTATTATAAAGTTGCAGATGTAATATATCGAAAAGAAGACTCTTTTGTAAGTAAGAGTTTCAAAGAAAATCGATAAGCAGATAAATAAATTATATGCTGAAATTATTGAATTGAATTTCACCACAGATTGCGTATATGTACAAGTATTGTTCAAATATCATTGAACATGCTTACTTATCAGTAAAGCCGAAATTCTACTAAATATAAATATCTATTAATATATTAAAACATACATAAATACATATATACATAATGCATTTACATGCGATGCATCTAATAATAATAAAAATGCATGGGACACAAATCATAAATTTACAGAAGAGATAACATTAAACACACACACACACATGTATTAAATTGTACTCTTGAAAATAACCCCACGTCATGCTGCAATAGATACAAACACACACATACATACACATTTATTTAGTTATTTAAGATAGTTTTAAAATTTGTATATAAGAAAGAAAAATACGAAATAAAATCAGAATGAATAAGTTCTCCCTGAATAAAACTCTTTCATTGGCCCCCACCAGAGGTAAGGATTGTAAGAAACTATATTGAGGTATTAACATTTGGTCCTTCGAGCCGGATAAAAGAACTCAGCCAAATTTAAAAAAACCCTGATATTATAAAAAAATACAGGCAAAATTAAATTGTAAGACGGGTGTATATTCCCGCATCAAAACCGATCGCATAAGCCGTTTTAGCAGAGACTAAACGCAGTGATCTAACTGCTATCCAAGAGATATTCAGCGGCTGTGAGTCGAGGCACAGCAAGGTCAACTAGGCGACCAAATCAAATACCTCCAATGATTTCTTTGGAGAAAAAACAAGCAGTTCATCAATAAATAGGAAAAGTGTTGCGGAAAAACTCTCAAAATGGGAATAAACAAGTCGAAAATTCCTGAATCGGCGCAGAAGCAAATCGAAAATTCCTGAAGCCTAAGCGGATTTTTCCGAAAAGGTTTTGTACACGTCCAAAACTTTTCCAACAAAGCCATCACATAAAACAAAAATTGAAGAAATTTAAGCTAAACACCAAGATTTGGATCGAAAAACTTCCATATTGATGAGAAAAGTTGAAACCCTCAGAAGAAAAATGGAAGATCTAAGTATGGAATTAATGATCAACAACGATCATTTAAAGTGTTTAGACTTTTTAGACTAAAAGGCAAATTAGATTTCAATGAAGAAATTGAAATCTTATTCGAAGAAATTTAGTACGAATACTACGAAGAGCTTAAACATTTAAAGAAAAAGCTACAAGAAGAAAAGCCTAAAATTTCTTATCGCCTCAACTTTGAAGAAAGAAAAATAATAAACATTACAACATTTTATGGCGATATTAAGGAATGGGTCGCATTTTACAACGTGTTCAAAATTATGGTACATGACAACGAGCTGATGAAGCTGCGTCCTCGTCATGCTTAAAAGGCGAAGCTGCACGAGTAACACAGCATTTTCAAATTTCGTGCAACTAATACAGTGCAAAAGATTGAAGACGAAAACTTTATAAAAGTTCAATTACTCCCTTTACCTTCAGTTGAAGAAGAAACAGCAGAAGTAATAGAGGAAAATAGAAAGAAAAATGAAGTTGAAGAACTTCGTAATCCTTCAAAAACTGAAGAAAAACTAGTAACGGTTCGATTACTTCCTCTATCTTCGGTTGAGGAAAAAACAACAGAAATAATAAAGGAAGATAAAGAGGAAAATGAAATTAAAGAAGAATTCTTTGAAGAATTACACAAACCTTCAAAAACTGAGGAAAAACAAACTCAATTGGTATCTCTTCCGGCAGGCTCACATTTTGGAGAAATGTGGGAAAGTGCAATCCAGGATAAATCGATTGAAGATAAACACGAAGCTAAAGAAACTGTTCATATTTTGAAAGATGATGCTTAAGCGCATAAGAATGAAGAGGAAATTAAAGTTTTACACAAACCAACACAATTGCCGAAAAAGCGCAAACGTGTTTTAGAAGAGCCAAATGAAGACGTTGATATTAAAGCCGCTAACGATGTAGACATGACAGCAGAAAAAGTAGAACTGAACCCAAAAGCCAAGATAAAGGAAAGGATGGGATGTTCGCCGACAATACAAGTACAACAATCACCAAAGGACGGAATCAGTGCAGCAGAGTATACAAAGATGCAAATAAAGAAACGTAAAATCAAAGGTACACAATCGTCGGACGTAAAAAAAGAAATGCCGACAGGACACGAATTTGAGGAAACAGTTACGTGCAAACTATCACTGATACAACACAGAAAGGCGCATAGTCATCGTGAACGTCGCTTAGTTCACGACCATGACAGGATCGCAAGCTGTTGTCACCTTTCTAGCAGTCACATTTGGCTTCCGGCAAAATGCTCAAAATTGAACATGTCGTTATATAAGATAAGAAATATCATATACGTACGAACATGTCGTTATATAAGATAATAAATATCATATACGTACATATCCATATACAGTCCACTAATTTTAAATAATCATTTCTTTCCCTCGGCAATATGTTCAAATGTTCATGATGAGCATGAAATAAAATCAGAAAGAATAAGTTCTCCCTGAATAAAAGTCTTTCATTGCCCCCCACCAGAGGTAAGGATTGTAAGAAACTATATGGAGGTATTAACAAGTATGTAGATTTAATATTTCGAAAAGAAGATTCCTTTGTAAGTAAGAGTTTCAAAGAAAATCGATAAAACAAATATTTTTTTTTATACTGAAATTATTGAATTTACTTTCACCACAGATTTCATATATACATATGTATGTACGCATGTTCAGACGAGAACTCTTTTACGTGAATAAGAGTTTTTAGTTAAATTAAAGGTAAGGTAAATAAGAGTTGTTTTATTTTTATTTCGAATTATGTACCTTACTAGTATTCAATTTTAATTTCGATTTAATTATTTGTTATTAACCGCAAAAACAAATGATTTGTTTTGTTGTATATATTTGTATATGTATGTACGTATATATATTTACTAGCAGACCCGGCCACGCGGAGTGATTCAAGAAGGATTTGAAAGACAAAATTTAACACAAATTAACATAACATTTTTATAACATACATATTTAATAAATACTTTAAAAATTTTTATTTGATATGTATACTCTAAATGTCTCTAATCGTAATAAATCACAGAATGAAGCGCCAACCGATGTACAATATTTTTGGTCAATCGGTCCTTTGTTAACGCAAATAAACCATGAGAGACACATGGATTTTCCAAGTCTAATCCGCAAATAGACATTGTTTGGCCTTGAGATTTAATTATGGTCATCGCGAAAGCTAAACGAGTAGGAAACTGTAGTCTTTTAAATGGTATTGGAGAATCGGATGGTATCATCGGAATAAGTGGTAACAAAACAATTTCTCTTTAAAACTTTCCTGTCAAAATAGTTGCTTCAAGAACGTTTCCAGTAATTCTTAGGAGGGCTTAGGCTTTAGGAGGGTTTAAATTACGCACTAGAATAATCGGTGATCCAATTTTCAATCGTAGATTGTGTGGTGGCATTCCTGATGTGTCTAAAGAATTTAAAAATTTAATTGGGAAATTCACTGCCTCGTTTTCTTCTACAGTAGCACCGACAGACTTAAATTACATTAAATCACCTGGTAATAATTGGCGTATCTGGTAGTTAGACACTCTCAATGAGTTCATTTTTAGTTTGAACAACAGTACAGAAATTATCTGGCAATCTAATATATTGAGTATCTTGATGATATTCTATTTCACCGTTTCCAAGATCCGGTAATTGTTTAGAAAATTCTTATGCTGTTGGATCATTTTGGAGTTCTACTCGCAAGTTTTTTGTCAGTCTGATTGTTTCAACCTTTCTCCATGCATTAACTTCATCTGCAAAAGTAGGGCGAGCAATAACTGGCAACGTTTGCCGGAAATCACCAGGTAGTTGTAAAATAGTACCACCGAAAAGTCTGTCACTATTGTTTAAATCCTGCATAGTCCTACTTAATGCTTCGAGTGAATGCTTATGAGCCATAATACACTCATCCCAAATTATGATCGAAGTCTTCCGTAACACTGCTGCCATTCCGCTTTTTTTTTTATATTACACATTGCATTTGGATTGTTGTGAATATCTAATGGTAGCTTGAAAGCAGAATGTGCTGTCCGCCCACCATCCAACAAAGTAGCAGCTATGCCTGATGATGCAACTGCTAATGCAATTTTATGTTTTGACCGCAGTTTCGCAAGAACGAAAGATAACAAATATGTTTTACCGGTCCCACCTGGTGCATCTAAATAGAAAAAAACCGTCTTGTTTGGCATCAATAGCCAACATAATTCGGTTGCATATGTACTTCTGCTCTTCAGTTAATAATGGTTCATTGTTAGTAACTAATGTATTTAAATCACTATTATTAAATTGTTCTTCTCGCTGCAAGTCATTATTTACTAAGTCTGTAGCTGGGCGATCAGGAGATGGCATACTATAATGACTAAGTGGTGAAGTTGAGATCATGATACATAAATCTTCAACCATTATTAATGCTTCGTTGTACATATCTTGTGTGAAGTCTAAGATCGTAGAGTGCTTTACTTGTTTACGTGGGTAGAGTATATCTTCAGTCATGTAGTTTTTATATTTTTCCCACAATGTAGTTGACTGTGTTGGAAAACATGTCGTCAAAATAATGGCAAATAGTTGACGAATATTTCTCTGCGAGGATGTTAAAGCAGCATCAGCAAGTGTTCCATCCCAATAGCTGTCATCTTCTAAAAGTTGCTACGCATGACATGCATCTTTATACTATGTACTGAACACTTGGCTATTAACTGTTCGTAAAAATTGAAAAGAGATTTGTCCAGGAACATTTACCAACAATAAATGCAGAAAAAAATATTTACGTTGTTTTGGATGTACAGTATAAAGTCGTCCCGGTGTCTTAGCTTTAAATATGCCTGCAATTGGAGGATGTCGTTCTCCCTTTTTACGTATTTCCCATTTTTTACCTGACGTGTTCCATGTAAAATAGCATGGAATATCAGTGTATAATAGTATTTTTGCGAATTGATCATATACTGGGTTGTCAAAAAAGTCTTGCGGTAGTTTTATTAAATCAATTCGTGTGGCACCCATACATCGAGTTTTTTAGTGACTCCAAGCTTCTTCAAATGGTTTATAACGGTTTGATGACTACTATGCCGGTCTCTTTCGACGAATTCAGCGATTTTATCGCAATTTTTTGACGACAGGCCTTCCGGAGTGTGGCGCATCTTCGACCACGTCTACACCAAAACGAAAACGTTGAAACCATCGTTGTGAGGTGGAAATGGAAACTGTATCGGGTCCATAAACTGCCCAAATTTTATTGGCGGCTTGAGATGCATTTTTGCCTTTATCGTAGTAGTACTGTAAAATATGCCGTATTTTCGCTTTATTTTGGTCCATGTTTGGGACGCTATAACTCACGAACGATTTGACAGATACGACAATCAATCAAACACGTGTTAGCGCGTGAAATGAGCCTTCCAAAAAGATATAGGATGACCCGATGCGACGAATAAAACTAGAACTATGCGCTTTCAACGCCAACTAGCAAAACTACCGCAAGACTTTTTTGACAACCTATTATGTACATATATACAAGATCATAAGTGCGAATCCTAGACAAAACAGGAAAAAAAACCTAAAGCCCCCTAATACATATACATACAATAAAAAGAACAGGCGCGAAATAAAGAAATAAATGGCATAGCGGGGGCGTAGCCAGTTCCAACAACAAAAAATATACATACATAAATAACCACCAAAAAACGGGCGCGAATAAATAAAAAAAAAAAAATTTACACAACATCACCATCTTACCAAAATTCACCGCAACAAAAGGACTGCTAGAAGAGGCCACAAACGCACACACATTAAAGACCAGATACATACACTCAAACTGTCCCCAAAACCCCTGGCGGAAATATTTACAAGTGACTTTTTTGTATCGTTTCTATCATTATTTATATTATATATACATATGTATGGTTTTTTAATAAAAAGGCCAAAAATTTAAAACAGATGAATTTGCGTTTCTAACCATCTGTTAAAATAAAAAACGAACGCTAAGAAACAAAACAGTTTGGTAATAAGTATAATAAATAATTAATTGCCGCTAAATGCTTACAGTTGTGTGAAAACACAAAATTATTTCAAGAACAAAAAATCTTTCAAGTATTTACTTGCAGCAATTTCCAACGTTACTCTTTATACTTAATCAAGTATAATCAGGACTGCTTAAAATAAGCTACAGCAAATAATAAACAGACAAAAGAGAGGAAACATATACAAGTTAACCAAACACAAACGGTTGATTTACAAAAATATATTTTTGGGAGCTATGCTCCTTTATTCCTTCAACTCCAACTAAAAACTAAACTTTACATTTTATCATTCTTAATGCTAGCCCTAAATCTGTCGCTACTGCTACGTGACCAAAAGTGCTGATTCTGTGGTTCCCACCGTTTTGCTAGATTTGTGTTGCGGGCCGTCCGTTCCCATAGTCTGGAGTTACACGTGCCGCAACGTCAGCGACTTTATTAGTTGCATGTATGTTGGATGCCTATGCCTTAACATAATGAGGTATTATGTTGCGCTAAAGAATGTTGGTGTAATAGTATGCGTGTCTTAACATTTGTTAATATGTGTCGTGCTAACAGCAAAAGAATTGAGTTAAAATTTATTTTATTGGTCTTGTCATTCTTCTTCACTGCTCTAATATCTATTGTTTGGCAAATTTCTTTTTCTGCTGTAGGTAAACTTATAATGTAAATTATTATTTTTCCATCGGTTGCTATTTTTATTTCAGAAAATTCTGAAGCTTCGTCTAAATTTATGAATGGAATATCATCTTTTTCAAAAATTTTCTTGGCGATGTCCGCTTCTTCGCTTGACATGATGTAGGAGTTGATTATATTGGCTTTTGCCCAATGTATTGCATACGCAATATTTACGACTTCTTCTTTTATAATTTTTAATTTATACTTTAACTTCAGAAATCATTCTATTTCTTTGCTTTTATCATTTTCCAACTCTTTAATAATATGATTTGTTATGTTTGTAATCTCGTTTACTTTTTCTATCGTTAGCTTGTTAATTAGAACTTGATTATTATTATTTTCTAGAACGTTATTTAATTTGTTTAACACTATTTCGTGGTCTTCGTGGTCTGGACTTCCTGCAATCCATTTCCACGCACTACCTAGAAAATTAAATGACCTTTTTGATTTTCCTACAATTTTTAAATTATTGATATGAGCCTTAATCTGGGATGTTAGTAGAGTAATGAAAGAATAGTTGGGATTTCTATGAAATGCGTCCGTTTTCGTCATCATTTCGATATGTTCGAGGACTTCCGTATGTTTGTCAATGTCGATTTTATGTATTCCTCTAAACGTTCCTGTCTGCAATCTGGCCTATCCTTTTTCTATAGTCACTAATTGGGAATTAGAATAGTCTGTGATTTGTACCTCCGCGAGGCATAGTGAACCTGAAAAAAAAATTTCGGTTTTAATCAGTTACGCATCCTGCTTTTATGTATAATTTGTCCTTTTCCGGTAAGGACTGTACTATTTCTATCCTCCTTAACTATTTCCTACAGTATGGTTTGCTTAACTTAGTTCCTAATCTTCTATTTTTCTTAACGTAAATTACCTATCCTGGCAAATATGTTTTTATTGTGTGTTTTTTTTTGTTGTGATAGTCGATATCCTGTCTCTGCTTTTCCGCTAATTTTTGTTAGTTATCTTGTCTTGTTTTTTCAATATCCCCGGGAGTATGTGTCACATTCCTACCAAAAAATATATCTACTGGCCTTTTCCTAGTCACCTAGTGGATGATATGGTTATACTCTGAAACTGCTCTTTCTAATAGCTCTTTGAAATTTCTGTGGCCTATATTATTCTTGATACATCGCATTATTTCTGTTAGGGTGGAGTGAAACTTCTCCACTTGGCCGTTCGCTTGACTTTTGTTTGGGAGAGTAGTGTAAACATCTATTCCTAGTTCGTCTTTTATCATAAATTTAATTAAGGTGGAATTAAACGCTGGTTCGTTATCTATTACCATTAGCTTTGGTACACCGAAAAAGAATATTACGTCTTTTAAGGGTCTTCTGACATCCTCTATCGCTCTGCTAATCAATACTTTTGTTATAGCATATTTACTAAATTTGTCTAATGCGGTCATAACTACCTTACCTTCGGTCAAATAAATATCAACGTGTACGGTGTGTCCTGGAAATGTGGGTAGCGGTGTTGGTGCTAATATTGGCTGATTAGGATGTCTTTCGTATTTATTCTCCTTACATGTTGTGCAATTGGCTATTATTCGCTTATTTTTATTCATCATCCCAGGAAAGTAGCCTTTCTCTAGAATTTGTTTTTTTGTTTTCGGTTGCATTCATATGGGCTCTTGAATGTTCTTCTAGTATAATATTTTCCAGTTCATGGTCGCTGCATATGTCGTCTACTAATTTCTGAGAGTATCTGCATTTATAATTGCTGAAGTTTTGAGGGTAAATATTTTGAATCAAGCCCATCGTTCTTTCGTCTGTGTGTATTCCGTTAATAACGGACGGATTTAAATATCTTCTAAACAACGCAGTAAGGTTCTGTTCATTAAAATTGGGTTCTTTAATTATATGTCGGTGCATGGTCGGAAAAGTTATTTTGAATTGGTATGAGGGTGTTTCGTCTAGTTTAAGGAATATCTGATTTTTCAAAACGTTTTTGGGTACCTCAGCACAAGGTATTAAATTGTGACTTGAACTATCGTCGCTATGGATAGTGGGTGTAAGTGAGTTTACTTGGTTCGATATCATTGGTAGTGCGTCCGCCACTACGTTTGATTTTCCGGGTTGGTAAACTAATTCATGATTATATTCCTCTAATATTGATTTCTAACGTTTCATCTTACTGTTAGAATTTTTATGGCTAAGGGCATATGTAAGCGGTTGGTGATCAGTTATTATTTTTATTCTTTTCGAACCATAGAGGTAACTTCGTAATGTGTTGAGTGCCCATATTATGGACAGCATTTCTTTTTCGTTAGTAGCGTAGTGTTCCTCCGTTTTACTAAGGGTTCTTAATATGAAAGATATCGGTTTGTTATCCTGTGATAACACACCGCCTATGGCATAGTCAGAGGCGTCGGTAGTCAGTTCGAAGTCTTTTTCAAAGTTTGGGTGCGCAAGAACGATATCTTTTGATATTAATGTGCTTTTAATTTTATTGAATGCTCTTAACGCTTCGTCATCTAGTCTTACTTCCATTTTCCTAGATTTGTTTTTAGGTACGTTACCGGCTTCTCCTCGCAAAAGTGTTGTAAGGGGCTTGGCTAACTTAGAGTAGTCCTTAATAAATCGTCTACAATATCCCGACACTCCTAAAAATGACCTTAACTCTTTTAGGTTGCGCGGAACTGGGAATTGAGCTATTGCTTCTACCTTTTTGGGGTTTGTTTTTATTCCTTCAGGGCTGACTACATATCCCAAGAATTCTATTTTTTTTTTGCAAATTCACATTTATCTGGTTGGATTTTCATTTTGGCTCTTTCCAACGTTTCGAAAACCCTTTCTAAATTTCTTAAATGATCCTCTTCGTCTCTTCCGAATATAATAACATCGTCAATGTATACGTAACAGCGAGTTCCAATATGTTCACGTAGGATATCGTCTAGTGCTCTTTAGAACGTGGACGGGGCATTTTTAAAGCCAAAGGGCAATCGGAGAAATTCGTACTTTGCGTTATTTACGGAAAATGCCCTTTTCTCTATGTCTGTTTCACGGAGGGATATTTGATGAAATCCGCTTTTTAAGTCTATAACTGTAAATATTTTGTTATTTCCAAGGTTTGAAAGGACTTCACTGATCTCAAGAATAGCATATCTGTCTGGAATGGTAATTGAGTTGAGTTTCCTGTAGTCGATGACCAGGCGATACTTCTTTTCGCCGGAAGCATCCGTTTTTTTATCGACTATCAAAACGGGGGAGTTGTATGGGGATTTTGAATGCCTTATAATTCCATTGGCAAGTAGTTCTACGATTTTTCGTTCGATTTCTTCCTTTAAAGCCATTGGGTAGGGATATGGTTTCGAGTATACTGGGGTTTCACTAACTGTCCTAATCTCTCCCTTCACCGTTGTCGTGTAGGTGAG
>CM050323.1:81764691-81789691 GCA_027475135.1 Bactrocera correcta | reverse complement strand
GGTATAGATCGAAGAAAACCAGCTCTTTATAGCCGCAATTGAAAGAAGTAAATCTTGACAACATCTAGATGCAACCGAGTTTATTGATTATTCAAAGAAATTGTACTTTAAATGGCTTCCAAGAAGTTCTGGTTAAACACCATTGCATTACTTCATGTGTGTTTAGCAATAAACCAAACCCTTTTCAAGTTTTATAACTTATAATATTGAACATTTTATGTATTCAAAAATTGGGTTTATCGAATTAATCCTGAAAAAGAAGACGTGGAGGTCATTTGAATGATGCTATGTTCAGAACTAAGTTGTATAGACTCAACTTCACATTAACAAAATATTTTTTAAATAATACTAGCTGACCTGGCAAACTTCGTTCTGCCCAAACTAGTTTTTTTTTTCATTTCAGAAATTACATTACAATTATTGGTTTTAATAGAATATGAACGATTTTTCCTTATTTCATTGTGTATACGTTAAATGAGGATGGAGTCATGTGTAGAAGTTCACGCAAGTGAGGAAAGTTCTCTGATCGCCATTCACTTGGGAGTGGCCAGAAACGATTCTTTTACATATGACTCAAGCAGCTCACGTCTTCCGGTCTTTGACCAAGTATCCTCTGGTTAGCCCAAGAACATCCGTTTGAAGGCGAGCTAAAGTGAGAAGGCGAAAAACCCTGCATAGGGTTGTGCGCTGGGTTTGGGACCCGCCACGTAAAAAAACACCCCCAATGAAAGCCAACAATCAGCCTCGGATGAGAGCCCCCCCTTTTGATGACGACCATGGCAAACGAAACAAGGACTATGATTTGAGGGCATGCACCTGGAATGTCCGGTCCCTTAATTGGGAAGGTGCCGCTGCCCAGCTGGTAGATGTCCTCGTAAAGATAAAGGCTGACATCACCGCCGTCCAAGAAATGCGATGGACGGGACAAGGACAGAGACGAGTAGGTCCTTGTGACATTTACTACAGTGGCCATATAAAGGAGCGCAAGTTTGGTGTTGGATTCGTGGTGGGAGAGAGACTCCGTCGCCGAGTACTATCATTCACTCCGGAGAATGAACGTCTAGCCACAATCCGCATCAAAGCGAGGTTCTTCAACATATCGCTGATTTGCGCCCACGCCCCGACGGAAGAGAAGGACGATGTGACCAAAGATGCCTTTTATGAGTGCTTGGAGCGCACCTATGGGAGATGCCCCCGCCACGATGTCAAAATCGTGCTTGGCGACTTCACTGCCAGGGTGGGCAAAGAAGGTATCTTTGGCACTACGGTCGGTAAATTCAGCCTCCACGAGGAAACATCCCCAAATGGGCTGAGGCTGATCGACTTCGCCGGGGCCCGAAATATGGTTATCTGTAGTACTAGATTCCAGCATAAGAAGATACATCAAGCTACCTGGCTGTCTCCGGATCGAAAAACCACCAACCAGATCGATCATGTTGTGATAGACGGAAGACACGTCTCCAGTGTTTTTTTTTTTTTGATGTGCGTGCGCTCCGAGGACCTAACATCGACTCGGACCACTATATTGTTGCAGCCAAAATTCGCACCCGCCTCTGTGCAGCAAAAAACGCACGCACACAAACACAAGGATGGTTCGACGTCGAGAAGCTGCAATCACAACAGACAGCCGAACGTTTTTCTACTCGGCTTGCACTCCTGCTCTCTGAGAGCGCTCGTAAACAACTCGGTATAAGGGAACTGTGGGACGGCATTTCAAACTCCTTACGTACAGCTGCAACTGAAACCATTGGTTTTCGGAAAGTGCAAAAGAACAGCTGGTACGACGAGGAGTGCCGTGTCGCAGCGGAGAGAAAACAGGCTGCCTACCTCGCAACGTTACGATCGACCACAACACGTGCGGGATGGGATAGATACCGAGAGTTGAAGATGGAAGCGAGACGCACTTGTAGACAGAAAAAGAAAGAGGCCGAAATGCGTGAGTACGAAGAGCTTGATAAGCTGGCCGACAGGGGTAATGCTCGAAAATTCTACGAAAAGATGCGGCGGCTTACAGAAGGTTTCAAGACCGGAGCATACTCTTGTAGAACCCCCCAAGGTGATCTAGCCACCGATGCCCAGAGCATACTTAAATTATGGAGGGAACACTTCTCCAGCCTGCTGAATGGCAGTGAAAGCACAACACCAGGAGAAAGCGAACCCGATACCCCAATCGATGACGATGGAGCAGACGTTCCATTGCCCGACCATGAAGAAGTTCGAATAGCAATTGCCCGCCTGAAAAACAACAAAGCGGCAGGGGCCGATGGATTGCCGGCCGAGCTATTCAAACACGGCGGCGAAGAGCTGATAAGGTGCATGCATCAGCTTCTTTGCAAAATATGGTCGGACGAAAGTATGCCCAACGATTGGAATTTAAGTGTACTATGCCCAATCCACAAAAAAGGAGACCCCACAATCTGCGCCAACTACCGTGGGATTAGCCTCCTCAATATCGCATATAAGGTTCTGTCGAGCGTATTGTGTGAAAGATTAAAGCCCACCGTCAACAAACTGATTAGACCTTATCAGTGTGGCTTTAGACCTGGTAAATCAACAACCGACCAGATATTCACGATGCGCCAAATCTTGAAAAAGATCCGTGAAAGGAGAATCGACACACACCACCTCTTCGTCGATTTCAAAGCTGCTTTCGACAGCACGAAAAGGAGCTGCCTTTATGCCGCGATGTCTGAATTTGGTATCCCCGCAAAACTAATACGGCTGTGTAAGCTGACGTTGAGCAACACAAAAAGCTCCGTCAGAATCGGGAAGGACCTCTCCGAGCCGTTCGATACCAAACGAGGTTTCAGACAAGGCGATTCCCTATCGTGTGACTTTTTCAACCTGCTTCTGGAGAAAATAGTTCGAGCTGCAGAACTCAACAGAGAAGGAGTGAGTGTACAACTGCTGGCGTAGCCGATGATATTGATATCATCGGCCTCAACACCCGCGCCGTTAGTTCTGCTTTCTCCAGACTGGACAAGGAAGCAAAAGAAATGGGTGTGGTAGTGAACGAGGGCAAGACGAAATATCTCCTGTCATCAAACAAACAGTCATCGCACTCGCGACTTGGCACTCACGTCACTGTTGACAGTCATAACTTTGAAGTTGTAGATAATTTCGTCTATCTTGGAACCAGCGTAAACACCACCAACAATGTCAACCTGGAAATCCAACGCAGGATAACTCTTGCCAACAGGTGCTACTTTGGACTGAGTAGGCAACTAAAAAGTTAAGTCCTCTCTCGACGAACAAAAACCAAACTCTATAAGTCGTTCATAATTCCCGTCCTGCTATATGGTGCAGAGGCTTGGACGATGTCAACAACCGTCGACGTTGCGAGTTTTCGAGAGAAAGGTTCTGCGAAAGATTTATGGTCCTTTGCGCGTTGGCCACGGCGAATATCGCATTCGATGGAACGATGAGCTGTACGAGATATACGACGACATTGACACTACGCTACGCTGGCTAGGTCATGTTGTCCGGATGGATGAAAACACTCCAGCTCTGAAAGTATTCGACGCAGTACCCGCCGCCGGAAGCAGAGGAAGAGGAAGACCTCCACTCCGTTGGAAGGACCAAGTGGAGAAGGACCTGGCCTCGCTTGGAATATCCAATTGGCGCCACGTAGCGAAGAGAAGAAACGACTGGCGCGCTGTTGTTGACTCGGCTATAATCGCGTAAGCGGTGTCTACGCCAGTAAAGAAGATACGTTAAATACCGCCTTTTTTGTCCTTGACAAATTCCCAATATTGAAAAATAGTGAAGAAAAAATTATTGCTGAGTTTTTTGAATTGTTTTTGATAAAAAATTTAAATAAAAAAACATGATATACAGGCAGGTTCTGCAATTTACTTCCGAGTGAAATTTTGTGGAAAATACCTTATGTACCTAATTAAAAAAATTTTTTACAAATTTTGCTCGGAAGTGAATTGCCAGAACCTGCCTGATAAACATTTTTTTCGAGGGTACATTAACGCTTTTTGAATTTAATTGCTTGAAAAATGCCACTCTTTTTAATAATGATGACACATTGCGTACAGGATTTGTTGACAATTTAATAAAATTAAGTTTGTTTTGTTTTAATCGAGTCTCGAAAATATATAATTTTAGTACATATAACGGGTGATTTTTTTGAGGTTAGGATTTTCATGCATTAGTATTTGACAGATTACGTGGGATTTCAGACATGGTGTCAAAGAGAAAGATGCTCAGTATGCTTTGACATTTCATCATGAATAGACTTACTAACGAGCAACGCTTGCAAATCATTGAATTTTATTACCAAAATCAGTGTTCGGTTCGAAATGTGTTTCGCGCTTTACGTCCGATTTATGGTCTACATAATCGACCAAGTGAGCAAACAATTAATGCGATTGTGACCAAGTTTCGCACTCAGTTTACTTTATTGGACATTAAACCAACCACACGAATGCGTACAGTGCGTACAGAAGAGAATATTGCGTCTGTTTCTGAGAGTGTGGCTGAAGACCGTGAAATGTCGATTCGTCGCCGTTCGCAGCAATTGGGTTTGTGTTATTCGACCACATGGAAGATTTTACGCAAAGATCTTGGTGTAAAACCGTATAAAATACAGCTCGTGCAAGAACTGAAGCCGAACGATCTGCCACAACGTCGAATTTTCAGTGAATGGGCCCTAGAAAAGTTGGCAGAAAATCCGCTTTTTTATCGACAAATTTTGTTCAGCGATGAGGCTCATTTCTGGTTGAATGGCTACGTAAATAAGCAAAATTGCCGCATTTGGGGTGAAGAGCAACCAGAAGCCGTTCAAGAACTGCCCATGCATCCCGAAAAATGCACTGTTTGGTGTGGTTTGTACGCTGGTGGAATCATTGGACCGTATTTTTTCAAAGATGCTGTTGGACGCAACGTTACGGTGAATGGCGATCGCTATCGTTCGATGCTAACAAACTTTTTGTTGCCAAAAATGGAAGAACTGAACTTGGTTGACATGTGGTTTCAACAAGATGGCGCTACATGCCACACAGCTCGCGATTCTATGGCCATTTTGAGGGAAAACTTCGGACAACAATTCATCTCAAGAAATGGACCCGTAAGTTGGCCACCAAGATCATGCGATTTAACGCCTTTAGACTATTTTTTGTGGGGCTACGTCAAGTCTAAAGTCTACAGAAATAAGCCAGCAACTATTCCAGCTTTGGAAGACAACATTTCCGAAGAAATTCGGGCTATTCCGGCCGAAATGCTCGAAAAAGTTGCCCAAAATTGGACTTTCCGAATGGACCACCTAAGACGCAGCCGCGGTCAACATTTAAATGAAATTATCTTCAAAAAGTAAATGTCATGAACCAATCTAACGTTTCAAATAAAGAACCGATGAGATTTTGCAAATTTTATGCGTTTTTTTTTTAAAAAAAGTTATCAAGCTCTTAAAAAATCACCCTTTAGTTTAGGGCTGCACGGTACACGATATTTTTGGTTTTCTGTTCCGCGGCGTAAATAAACAGTGAGGAAGGTTTTCCAACACGGGAACACGCCACATAGAGCTGGCCATGTGAAAAGCAAGACATTTCTAAATTTATGCCGCATACTTCCAGCGACTGCCCTTGTGAATTGTTTATTGTCATCGCAAATGCAAGTTTCACTGGGAACTGCAAACGTCTGAACTGGAATGGCAAATCTGTTGAAGTTAATGGAATTCGGAGAAGTAAGCATTCCTCTCCTTTGAACGGGACTTCAAAATGCTTGCCACTATTAAATTGTCCATTAGCTTGGTCACAATCAGTCGAGTACCATTGCACAGTTTGGGAGCATGAAGATTCCGTAGCATAATAACTACAGACCCAACTTTGAGACGCAAATTATGAGGCGGCATTCCAGGCGGCATCAAAGAGTTTAAGAACTCCACTGGGTAATTTACTACCTCGTCTTCATTTTCAACGCGATCGATTGATTTATATGACCGCAGATCTCCCGGAATTTGATTTTGAATCGTCCAATTCAAGTCGTTGACATCCATATTTTTTGCTGCTAAAATTGCGCACGTGCTTAACCAATCGTAGTTACCATAATTTTGAGTAATATTTGGATATATACTACTGATTGGTTCATATTTATTAGATGTGAATTGGCAAATCGTAGTTGGAATCGATATTAATCCACTGCAAGGATCTATCGGAATTTATCCATTTCCGATTCGCAGCAGCTCTTTTGAAAAAACATCCGCAGTTCTATCGTTTTGCAGCAAAACTCGCATATTCATGGTCAATGAAATGGTTTTAACAAACCTCCACAAATGCGATGACTTCAGACATGCGTTTAGCTCATCCGCCGCTGTTGATTTTGGAATCACGGGAAGTGTTTGTCTAAAGTCGTCCGACAGCAACATTATCACTCCTCCAAAGCAACGATTATTGTTGTGCAAATCTCTCAGTGTTCGGTCGAATGCTTCTAATGATCGTTTGTGGGCCATCGTGCATTCATCCTATATGATTAACTTACATTTTTTTAAAACTTGTGCCATTGCTGATTGCTTTGAAATATTGCAAACAGGACTTTCGTGTATTTGCGAGTTTAATGGAAGCTTTAATGCTGAGTGTGCCGTTCTTCCACCTTCTAACAGTGTTGCAGCAATCCCGGTAGATGCAAGAGCTAATGCAATACCACCTTGAACACGTATTGCTGCTAGTATTAAAGACAATAGGAACGTTTTGCCAGTCCCGCCGGGCGCATCGAGGAAAAATATGCCACCGTTTCCACTATCTATAGCATTTATTAGCTGATTGTACGCACTGCTTTGCTGTTCATTCAACAGTGAAACATGTGTTTGTACTTGTTGTTGCAAGTGAGTTATATCGTAAGCACGCTCGCGTTCCAATTCGCGACTCACTAAATCCCTTGTTTGACGACTTGGTGCCGGCATATGAACTTCTATCAATAGTTTTCCACTCATAAGTAAACATAAATCTTCAATAAGGACTAATGCTTCATTGTAGATGTCAGCGTTCATTTGTAAGACGACATTTCTCGGCGCTAATCGCAGGCGATGCAAAATATTTTCTGCCATGTCATCTTTGTACGTATTCCATAATAGACGCGGGTTTGAAGGCTGACATGTCGAAATTATAATAGCGAAAAGTGTACGAACTGCAGTGGCTGGTGAAGAATCTATTGCATCCGCTAGCGTTTGATTCCAGTGACTGTCGTGTTCAAGCCATTGCAATTGTTGACATGCTTCTCAAAATGTTGCACAAATGGTACCATCTACAGTCCTCAATGATTCAAATGAAGTTGAACCGCGTACATTAATCAAAAGCAAACGTAGGTAAAAGCAATCATCGTTTTTTGGATGGATTGTGTAAATTCTTCCCAATGCATCAGTTGAAAAAATACCTGGATAACCATCTACCGGATGGCCGTTCTTCCTGCGCAACCATTTCTTCGACGATGCATTCCATGTATAATACCGAGATATCTCCGAGTAAAGCAATGTTCTCGCGAACGGATCACTGGCGCAAGTTGCAAAGAAACTTGTTAAAGTGGTTGCTGCTGGTATTTCCGTTCGCTGTACTATGTTCTCTGTGTTGAAATAAACTCGCTGGCCATTCTCCAAATGAGCTGCCAGACGCACAACAGTAGGATGGCGTTCATGAATTGCAAATGAAAATATTCTCCAGATTGCTTCATTGCAGTTCACATATATGCCCATTGGAAATTTGCTAATTTCCTCTCGTTCAACGCCAATAACCGCCATATCGCTTCCTTTGGTGACATATTTGCAAACATACTTAATTGATTTTATTGAACTGCAATACTAAACATTTATATGAGTTTTGAATGCCTCCATGTGTTATCAACCACGAAATTCTTTCCTTTCAATTGAGTGATGAATGTTCTGCCATTGTCAGCGGGTGAGCGACGCCGATAGAGAGGGTATCCGTCGTTTCCAGTTTGAGTTTCCGAAATAAAAGCACGGGGATAGCGTTTTTTGCATTTACTGTCCGACATACAAACCGAAGATGGATCGTGTTCTCCGCATGGCCCATGAACCATATTGGCCATCATGATGTCATCAATTTGGTCAGGTGTAATTTTCTCCACCATCCAAAGAAGAATGTGTACCTCTCTTCTGCCACCCCACTGAATACATCCAGCATCGAACAGTGCCATATACACGTTGTTTCGTAATAAAGTTCATCAAACATCTGTGTTTTTGTTTAAACACACGTGCTGTAACGTCGTGGCGATCGCTTGGTGATTGACCGGGATGCAATAGATTCGTAATGTCTGGCCATTTTGGATTGCAAGTAAATGTAACAAACAAATCCGGCCGTCCATAATTGCGCACGTAAGTCATCGCATCCTGGGAGTACTCATGCATGTGTCTGGGACTGCCAATGTATGTCGATGGCAAAATATAGAGTCGACCAATATCTGTAATATCCGCATCACCATTCATTGCATCTCTTAAGTGAATATAGTCTTCAGATCGCAACTTCGACTGATTGTATCGCATGTAATTAAGTCGTTCTGTCTCAACTATAACGTACATGTCAACTGCATACTGTTGAAATAATCTCAATAATCTCAGTAAGTGGTTGTCATAGTTTTGGCGAATCATCATTCGATATGCGTAAAACTTCATTGAACTGAATTTTTTATTTGTCTCGACACCTAAAAGCTTAAATTACCTATATGAAGTAGCAAACAAAATTTTTTTTTTTACTAACCATTCACCGGATTTATCATCTTATATCCTAACTGATATCCGTCTTCTCCACGGCAGAACATGAGCGTATATTGCATTGCGTCGTAAGACCGATGTGTCTCACTTATCCGTTTTAGTGCGTTTTGATTTCTACCTTTGGTAACAATATCACGCGACTGCAAATTTTCTCCAACAACAACAACTGATATTTCGCTAACTGTAGGTGTATTATATTGTCTTTCATGTGTCCCTGTTGGTCTTTTGTCCGCTTGTATGATTATACTATAATCATCTGTTGGCATACGTTCCAACGAAATCGTAAACAGTTTAATGAGGTTTCGTGTAACATTTGCTGCAATTGTTCGATTATTTTTCTTTTCGTTGTATTGAAGATAGCACAAGGCCGATTTACTTCATCATGTGAATTTCCCAGAAAGTAAATTTGGAGATATTTGTGTTCTTGATCTGGATGCGGCAACAGCGATCCAGCGAGATGAAAAATTTGCCCATGAACCTGTCTAATTGGAGGAAAGCTCTGTAGTTTCTGTCGAATATTGTTTAGCAAAAATACCTTAAACGTTGGATTGTAGTTTTGTTCATTTACAATTTCATCGCCAAACGACGTCATTTGAAAACAATCGTTGTACATTTTAGTGTGCTTTAAGAAATGGTTCGAGTGAGGAGATTCACCGTAAAGCAGCTGGAACAATGGCTGTGGTGATGTAAGCAATTCTGGCAACATAACCTTTAACTCGGCGCAACATAACCCTGACGGCTCATTTTTAAATTTGACTGCATTGCAATATTGACAAACTACTGACATCTGACCTATTTGAACCGATGCGCTATATCGAATCTTTGGATCATATCAAAAACCTGCCCGTTCAATGTTCACAAAAGAAAGATGTTGCCGCTGTTGTCGTCGAATAATCGCATGTTGTGATCATACTTCATCACTATGGCGAGCACGAACTTCCTTTCTTCTCGATCGTTGTTGCTGATTGTGAACTTCCCTTCTTCTCAACCGTTCTTGCTGATTGTATGTTTGGTATACATCTTCTAACTGGTGCGTGCTATTCTCCAGCAGTCTATTTCGTGGTGATACCCTCTCAATAACACTTTCCCTTTGACGTGCTCTGCTATTTCGTGTTCTCCTTGCGGCCTGTGAACTCCGAGAAGTGTTACCATACGTACTGATTCTTGGCATCGTAACAAATATCTAATTGGAAATTATCATTAATTTGCATAAAGTTCATATAAGGTTTTACGGACCAATAATTTACCTTTGAAAACTCCAAAAATGAATGAATTAAACTAAGGAAGCAGATCAATTGAATGATAAATTCCAATGTACATAAATCGGTATTCGCCAACACGCTAAATCACTTTCACTAAATAACTCACTTTTTAAAACAAAATATATCAATATATCAGTAAAGCAAGGCGCATTTTTATTGCCCTCTAAATTTTGCGTGTTCAATTGTAAAGCAAAATTGACGTTTAATTTAATTTGTGTTTGTTTCATAAAACTGCCATTTCCATAAACCAAAAATAGCATGTAACACAACCAAAATTACGATATAACCGCTACTATCACCGATAAATAAACAAAAATAGCAAGAAACAACCAAAATGTCATGCTAGGTGGAAAATGAGATAAATATATAGTGGATTAATAACCAAAATAATTAAAGATTGTATGGGAGGTACTACGCCTCCTTTTTCGATAACGCCAAGTTTTATGGGTGAGAATGGTATTGTTTCCTATAGCTCTATACCAATTTTCATGTTCCTACATTAAACACTTTTGAAGATATTCACCTTGAAAAATTCAGTTTGTATGGGAGGTACCACGACCCCTTTTCCGATTACCCCTTCTTTTATGTGTAAGAAAGCTTTTGATACCATATAGGTCTATACCAATTTTCAGGTTCCTACTTTTCACAGATATTCTGCTTAAAAAATTTAGTTTGTATGAGAGGTACCACGCCTCTTACTCGATAGCCCCCGGTTGTATAGGTGAGAGTGGTGTTGTTAGCCTGTAGCTCTGTACCAATTTTCATGTTCCTACCTAAAACACTTTTGAAGATATTCGACTTGAAAAATACAATTTGTATGGGAGGTGCCACGCCCCCTTAATATTTTGTTCCGATTTTAAGACATGACCTGCGCGCGGTAATAACAAACAAATCCCCCAAAGGAAGTATTTCATTTGGTTCAGCCGTTTTCGAGTTTTAGCGTTACAACTATACACCATTTCATTTATATATATATAGATTTTTTTTTTGTTTGGTACTCGGAAAAATAGGTTCCTAGACACCTCTCCAAAAACCTATGAGTTTCATCATTCATAATAATTTCTTTTTAAATGCGACAGCGTATGTCTAATTGTTATACTAGTAACGGCACAGAGTTATTTTAGTTAAAATATCGAAGGTACCATTTAAACGGTTCAATTTACGGTAAAAACATCTTCCTATTAACAAGTCCCAAAACCAAAACCTCCTAATTAGCTAACTGTATATTAGCATATTTCGATTCGGAGCTCCTGAAAATAAACTTATTTTTTATAATGAATGTTTGTATAATGAATGTTTGTACCTTTTTTGACAAGGTGCGACCGGTTAGAGGCATATTCGATGAATGATAGTTCATTTGTTTTCATTTGAAAATTCAAAAAGTAACGTTTTTCCTTTATGTTTTGTATTCAACTTATTCTCCTATATCTATTTCATATGTATGTGTACGAAACTATCTTTAATTTTTTATTTTCAATGTGTATTAACGACGAAAATATAGTGGTTAGAGAACTAACCACCGTGACTGTTGCAGGTTTATAGGTGTAATCTACATATGAGTTAGACATGTAAGTATTCATGTATTTCTATATTTATTTCAGTATGTCCCGCAAGTTATGGGTACACTATCATCCCAACCAGACACCACACAACAAAATACTGAAAATTGGACAAAATAAAAGATTAAAGAAAAACAAGTATACATTACAAAAAAATAAGATAACAAGTAGAGATAAAGAACATAATGCAAATCCATACAAACATGTTTTGGTCCTTATGTTTGACTGTAATGATAACTCAGACATTATCGGGTAAACCACACAATCATGTTTTTTTTGCATTCAATAGAAAATAAGATTACATTTAACAAATATTGTATTTCACAAGAAAATAAAAAAATTGTAATCACTTTAGTAGTTATATAAGCAGAACATAATTTGAAAAAGAAACAGAATAAAATATAATGTCACAGAAGTAACATCGTCAGCATTTTTATTTTCCGCTCGAACAAACTAAAACTCGCAAGCTAAATAATAGACAAATCGAATAATACATACTTTTTTGAAGATATTCCTTCAGATAGCGAGAGTATTTGTAGCGATGAGGATACAGAAGATCAACCAAATCCGCTGGTGTTAGGCGATTCGATTAGAGAAGTTCGAATGACTGATTAGACAACTTTGATTCCGATGATGACATCCTTCTGTCTAACTTAGTACTTCGGAATCCTGAATCTACAGAGTCTAACACTGTAAACTCAAACAGACCGGCTACAAAGGCTCCAAAATGGAAGAAGAATTATAGAATGGACATACCTTCTGAATTTACTGAAAGTGTGGGAATAGCCAATCAAATTCTTAGGATGGAGAATGTGCAACCTTTTCTACTATTTCGCCTTTTTTGGACAGAGCATTTACAAGATATTTTATGATTTAAACTAATCTTTACGCTACTCAATCAGGAAACCTTTATACACCCACCACTACAGAAGAGCTTGATGTTTTTATTCCTTTGAACTTGGTAATGCGTATAAAGAAATTGTCGAGGTTCATGAGCTTCAATCGATTCAGTTGGCTTTTGAACTACCTACATGTAAATGGCAACAGTCTAATGCCCAAAACCTACTAAACGAGGGTACAAGGTTTGGATGATGTGTGCATGGTCAGGTTATTGCCCAGATTTTGATGTTTACATGGGAAGACAGGGTGCTAGCGTTGAAACTTAGGTGGCAAAGTTGTAAGAAATGATTGCGAAAATTTGAAACACAAAAATCCTGAAGTCTATTTTGACAATTATTTCAACAGTTACCCCTTGCAAGTTAAGTTACAAGAAGATAATATTTTCGCCTGCGGAACTGTGAACTCAAATAGAAAGTTCTTACCAAAGCTAAAAGAAGACAAGCATTTGCAAAGAGGAGAACATGATTACCGGATGAGTGACACAAAAATATCTTTTTTGAAATGGAAAGATAAGAGATCAGTTTTCATGTTATCAAATTATCATAACCCTAAGGATGTCGGAAAAGTTAAGTTAAGTAAGTCAATGCTTTTTTAATTTATAAAGAACTACAGTCCTCTTCACGCAGGGATCTAAGCCCTTTGATTTTGAAAACATTCAGACGAAGCATATACCAGGGTCTACTGACCCCAGCATATGTCAGAGACAAAGAAAGGCCTGAATCAGTGAACAGCAACTGCAATTCTACAGCTGCATTTATAAAACGTCACAAGCCAACAGTCCCTTCAGAAATTCGTCTTGAATCCAGTAGCCATCAACCTGAAAGAAGCACATCAAGAAGATGCTGTCTATGCAGCACTAAAATATTTCCAGCCCGTACTGTATGGCAGTATAGTACATGCAAAGAGCCCTTTGTCTACGCAAGTGAAAAGCTTGTTTTTCAGATTTTCATGAAAAAAAAAATTTACCTTAGTTTCGTTCCGGAGAATTTCAATATATCATATAATATTAATAAACAATATGAGTAACTCATAATTGTTTTGTTTCTATCAATATTCTCGAAAACCTTCATTCATAGATTTTTTTTCATACTTTCAGTGATATTTCAGCTGTAGATAATGCCAAAACAATAATCGAAACATTCAACATATTCTTAAACTAAAAGCGTGACTGAAACAAAAAAAAAACAAGTAAGGAAGGGTCAAGTTTCGGTGTTGCGGAACATTTTATACTATTGCAATGTGCAAGAATCAAGCCGGGGAAATTCCTTCAGATGCTAATAAAGCTTTATATTAGAAAATGTTACTAAACAATTCAGCAATCATTATTCTAGTTTGATATCTTCTAGAGTTATATTGAAGGCTATTAACTTGGACTTAATTTTATTGCTATATTTTACTTCGTTCGTGTCAGCTAAAATTATATTAAATAATAAATAAACTCGGCTGCAAAAGCTAAAGTTAATATATTTATTCAACCAGAGGAACGTCATACACTACGAGTATATTAGGGATATGAGGTTTAGACCAAAGTAAAGCCCATTTCCATTCTAATTCAGCGCTAAACCACATAAATAAAAAAATATAACTATATATATATGGTTTCATAAAAATTTAACACGTTTTGACCAACCTGAACGGTTTACATATAGGTGGAAAGACAAAATCATTTTATGAGGTATATCGTGGGCTCAGAAAAGAACGAGCTGATTGCATTAACTTTGACATTGCTCAGGTATACTCAAGAACGTATTATGAAACAATTTTTATTATAAAAAATTCTCACTGACCGACTTATACGGCACAAAATTTATTAGAATAACGAAAATTATGAAAAGTAGTATATAATAGTTAAGGGTCAATATTGACGCACTTTAATTTATTTTAGTCAAGACTAGAATACTACAGACTAATAAAATGTTTCCAGTATTTCATCAAGGATCCTCACATACAATCACTTATCATATAGAATAGAGCCAGCAGGATGTTCAAAATCCTGATATAATAGTATTAGTCTAGTTTTCGGCCGATTTTATCCATTTTAAGCATAAAGATACACTGTTCGAGTAAAACACGCTTTTTCATTTTTATTGAGTTAACTAACATATTGGCCGATATATGCGGTATAAAGTAAAAAAAAATCTTTATATTAGGTATATGGGGCATTTTTGACATACAGATATGCCACTATCAGAGAAGGATACTAGGGTCCGGTATCTAAGAGCTTGAAGAGTTTCTGTCCGATTTGGACAGTTTTTGGTCATAGGGCAATAAACTTCAAAGGCATTCGAGCAAAGTTTAAGCTCGTTATATTAAGGCTCGTCCTAAGTTTAGTTGAAATCTGTCTGCCTGGTCCCGACATATGTATGTGTTTCACCAAAAAGAGGCCGGTACCACGAGTATTGTCAAATTTTGACCACGGTTTTTATAAAGCTGTTCAATATCATGTCTGAAATTTAATATTTCTGTCATTCTGTTATTGATTCAGAGCGCTTTTTGGATTACCTTGTATGAGAGTTGAACGGGATATTCAAGTTTCATTAGATATCTCAATGCTTACTCAAGCTACAGTTAACCAAATTTAACCTTTACTCGTCATTCTTTATATATACATATATAGTACATATAACCCTATATCCATCTCGCTTAGTTTTAAGTGATACGTGCAATCGTTACCTGAACATAAGTATAGTACTCTGTAGTAAATGGTTGCAAGAGTATAAAAATAAACACACCAATAATAAAGGAAGAAATGGGATACCACCAAAACACACGAAGAAAATATCTCTCGAATTGCAGTGCTGTTGATGTCGATTCAACCATCCAATTAACCTTGGGAAAAGGTAAAAATTTAACTATCAAACAATGCACTTGCAATTTACCTGAAAATTTTAATTTTCCCATTTCCAAAAATGAACATTGTTTATTATATTTTCGTTAAAAGTTATAACAAACCAACCGCATAAAAAAAAATTGAAAAAATGCAATCACTTCCTTTTTCGTTGTTGTTGTTGAGATTGTCGAGACAATAATCTAAAAATTTCTAATATTCCAAAACAATTCTATGCTTCCGCCGTAAACTATACGCATGTATCCCACATACAGTGTTTGTCCGAAAAGTAATAGTCGGTTTAAAAAAATTTATTGAACTAATCGTTACAATTCTTTAAAAACTTTCAAAATAGGATCCTTCTGCGACAATGCGATTTCCAAGCATTGAAGGTGTCACGTAAGACACCCGGAATAACCTTGGGAGCCGAGGTGCATCTGTCGCCTCAAAAGAATAGAAATTTGCCTCTTTGTCTTGGGATCCTACTCAAAGTTCCATGACTCGTCACCCGTGATCACTTTCATATATGTTCAAACATTCTTGGCAAACTTTCACTCACCGCAATTTCAGGTCGTCAGTGAGCACTTTTAGGACCATCTTCGCGCACACCTTGCACATGTTCAATGGCTCCGTTACAATGTCATGAACTACTGATTTTAATTAATTTAACATCTGGGCAATTAAACGAATACTTGGTCGACGGTGTGAGTTCAAAACTTTACGCACACGAGTCACATTTTCGACCCTCCAAGAAGGCCTGATACCGGCGAAATACACAACTTCTTGCTAAAGCAACATCTGGGTAAGCCTGTTTGATCATACCAAACGTCTCTGTCGCAGATTAACAGAGTTTCAAACAAAATATAATCGAGTACCTCTGCTCTTACGAATGCTGCATTTTCGGTTTGCACCACTCACAGAAACACGTCGCGCGAAAATGTTTGTTCTGCCTCTCCTGGTGTTCAGAGACAACTGACCAGCCACTCGATCGTTAGCTAGGAATGCTCTATACTGATTCCAGTCAGTGCGCTCCGAAGAAAATCTGCGGCGGAAGAAAATCTGTTCGTAACCGTTCCGTTTGGATGCGAGTTAAAATGAGGAAGCGAAACATCCCGCCATAAACAAAACACCCCCAATGAAAAGAAATTAACTTCGGATGAGATACTCCTTTTAGATGACGACCACTGCAAACATAATAAGGACTACGATTTAAGAAAATCCACCTTGGATGTCCCTTCCCTTATTGGGAAGGTGCCGCCGTCCAGCTGGTTGATGTCTTCGTTAAAGTAAAGACCGATGTGACCAAAGACGTCTTCTATGGGCGCACCTATGAGGGCTGACACCCCCACGATGTCAAAATTATGCTTTACGACTTTAAGGCCAAGGTAGCAGAGAGAATATCTTTGGCACAACGATGGGTAGATTCAGCTTCCATGATAAAACATCCCCAATTGGGTTGAGGCTGATCGTCTTCGCCGGTCCCCGAAATACGGTTATCTGTAATATTTGATTCCAGCATAGGAAAATGCATGAAGCTACCAGGCTGTTTCCGGATGGAAAAGCCACCAACCAGGTTGATCATTTCTACGTGCAGCAAAAAACGCACGCATAACATAACAATCGAAGTCAATTGTGTAAGTGCTTTTGACAGTACGAAAGGAGCTGCCTTTATGCCCCTATGTCGGAATTTGGTATATCCGCTCACGCCAATAAAGAATAAGAATAAAAACGTGCCACCACTAGTTGTTCTAGTTGCTAAATTTGGGCCCACGTATTTTTACCTTCGTTCCCGTCGTAATAACGTTGTGCACTTCTGTACGTCTTCTCTTCTCCAACAGTATACTCGTACATTTTATCCATATACATATGTCGACACAAAAAAGAAACACAAACTTTTTTGTTAGCGTAATTACTTATTTGTATATATACTATATTATTTGTATATACACTAAAGTTTACTTTCGAACTGAACTTGTATTTTTATTCTAAATGATCGTACGTATGTTACATATTATCATCTATTTTAAACCACTAAAGCTGCGATAACCAAATTCCTCAAGTACAAATCCTCTTAGAACTCCTACCGACTGTTTGAAAATGGATGAAATTAGATTATAACTATGCCGTTAATAGCGGTTTTGTTAAAAATTAGTAAAAGCGCGATAAACAAATAAGCGAGTGTGGCAGAAGCGTCCTTTTTTTAATATTATTAAGCAACTGATGATCAACAAGTCAATAAAATAAATTAATTTCTGGCTGAGAATAGACTATTAACGGTGAGAGATCCTACTGCCATCTTTGGAATATCGGGGTGGAAAAGTCTTGGTTTTTGTACAACGCATACTGCTAATTCTTCGTGAGTTTTGGCCAATGAATCAATCAATCAATATCGTGCCGCTCCCACCGTATTTGCATGATTCATCACCGTATGACTTCTGGCTTTTCAGCAAACTCAAACCGCTCCGAGGAAACGTTTTGAAGGCTATTCCGGAAATTTACTTAAACAACTGTCTAAAGTATTGGAAGAAAACGTTGGCAGAAGTGTATTGGGGTCAAGGGCAATTACCTTGAAAGGGAGGATATAGATTTTAAAGAATAAATCAAGAATTTTCAGTTCTGAATATAGTCTTAGTATTTTTATACTCTTGAAACCAGTTTCTACAGAGAATTATAGTTTTGTTCACTTAACGATGGTACGTATCACCTAATAAAGGGTGATTTTTTAAGAGCTTGATAACTTTTTTTTTAAAAAAAACGCATAAAATTTGCAAAATCTCATCGGTTCTTTATTTGAAACGTTAGATTGGTTCATGACATTTACTTTTTGAAGATAATTTCATTTAAATGTTGACCGCGGCTGCGTCTTAGGTGGTCCATTCGGAAAGTCCAATTTTGGGCAACTTTTTCGAGCATTTCGGCCGGAATAGCCCGAATTTCTTCGGAAATGTTGTCTTCCAAAGCTGGAATAGTTGCTGGCTTATTTCTGTAGACTTTAGACTTGACGTAGCCCCACAAAAAATAGTCTAAAGGCGTTAAATCGCATGATCTTGGTGGCCAACTTACGGGTCCATTTCTTGAGATGAATTGTTGTCCGAAGTTTTCCCTCAAAATGGCCATAGAATCGCGAGCTGTGTGGCATGTAGCGCCATCTTGTTGAAACCACATGTCAACCAAGTTCAGTTCTTCCATTTTTGGCAACAAAAAGTTTGTTAGCATCGAACGATAGCGATCGCCATTCACCGTAACGTTGCGTCCAACAGCATCTTTGAAAAAATACGGTCCAATGATTCCACCAGCGTACAAACCACACCAAACAGTGCATTTTTCGGGATGCATGGGCAGTTCTTGAACGGCTTCTGGTTGCTCTTCACCCCAAATGCGGCAATTTTGCTTATTTACGTAGCCATTCAACCAGAAATGAGCCTCATCGCTCATCGGACGTAAAGCGCGAAACACATTTCGAACCGAACACTGATTTTGGTAATAAAATTCAATGATTTGCAAGCGTTGCTCGTTAGCAAGTCTATTCATGATGAAATGTCACAGCATACTGAGCATCTTTCTCTTTGACACCATGTCTGAAATCCCACGTGATCTGTCAAATACTAATGCATGAAAATCCTAACCTCAAAAAAATCACCCGTTACTAAGCGAGTTAAATATATATTTATATATGTACATATATAAATGTGGGAAACACAAACGCTTTGTTTATTTTTTTTTTTTTAATCCATACAAGGTTTTAGTTTTACTTTTAAGTTTTCTTATCCATATCTTGTACTATGTTCGGACCGAAAATGTGTGTTTTGGATGAGTTTTCACTGACAACTATCACCACGAGGATTCTCTTGCTCTTGCAAAACGACACAAAATGCAAAAATCCTATACCGAAATATGCAAGGCCAAGAGAGCACCCATTGCAGAATCTAGTGATATATGATGGCATGAAAATAAACATTTATTTTACAGCCATTGCAAATAAGTTTTTGCGTGTGTTGTGCCGTTGCACCAAGAAGAAAATTCTGCAATTGGTGCACCGGGCAAGGGTTTTGCAAGAACAAGAGAATCCCCTTAACAGTGAGCAGCTGAATTTGTATATGGAATGTAAACAAATGTCAAGTGACAATTTAGGGCCGGCTAGTAAGTAGTTTTCAGCGAAAACTGTGTTTTCGTTTGACAGATTTTACATGGACGAAAATACAAGTTTTCGTGCGAAAACCAGTTTTTCCCATGAAAACATGTCTTCAATGTCGGTCCGAACATAGTATTAGTTTTATTGACAATTTTATTTTTTCATATTGCGACTTGCACGCGGCGCTGATCAACTTTAACTGTGTCGTGCCATCTGTTGTTGTCCGTGTTAAGGTCCGTTTCATTTGTTTCGACAAGTTCGGTCAGTTCAGCCCTCCTGACGTGTCATTCGACCCGAATGATGCCTCAGGTTCAAATGAAAACGCCCACTTCTTCGTACACTCGGCGATTGAAATAGTTTGGCGGCCCCCTTCATGGTCACCTACTTTTTGTACCTCATATCTTCTGTGTGGCAAAACCTTCGGTTTTAGTTTTAATCCCGAACAGAACTGCGTTCGCTAAATGGCTACTAGCCCATTAATCCTGTACTTTGTTCATTCTTTTTGATTTTTGTTAAACGCTTTGCGGTTTTCACCCTGTGTTTGGAAATGTTTTTCCTCACTTTTTAACGTATGTCTTCTCTATTTTTATTTAACTCTTGTACGACTGCTTCTTACAATAGCACACTATATCAAGGGTCCCTACCTACTCTTATTTCAAGACCTGTTAAAAGCTTAAAATGTGTATATTTAGTACTTCTTGATGAACTATTGTTTGTTGAATACGCTCGATATCTGAACATAGCTTCGACAACATGGGTATTATTATTTTATGGCTACGTTCTATTTGACCATTTCGGCTCTGAACACCTATAACAATCAGGAGGTGTTGAATACCTCCCTTCTCACAATATTCTTTAAAACTATTTGAGATGAAGGTAGTACCTCTGTCCGATATAATACATACGTCTGGGATTACCAAATACCGAAGCTTGGTGTTTCAGTTTATTTATAACTATAAAATTGAGTCGTTTTCTACCATCTTTCTTGAACACAACTACTATTGGCGATGCATATTCTAACGTGTTATGTGTAATAATACCTTCCTCTAACTACTTTTTTACTTGTGTTTAAGCGGAGTCAAGAAAAAATGCAATATTTTATTTTACATAATATAGTTTAATTAGCAAAGGTAATTTGTTGCTTTACACTTATTTACAAAATATGTAAGTAAAAATTTAAAGGTATTCGCTACGTGCGAATGTACGATTAAAATCCACGGCGACCGGACGAAACAGTATCCAGATGATTTTGTATTAGAAGGACTGAACGTAGCGCACAGGATTGTTGTCGATAAAACGTATGTTGAAAGCGAATGTGTTGTTCGAAAGAATAGCGTAAACGAATTTCTTGTGCGAAAGTAGATGTGCGGCTTGTGTGGCTCGAATGGTTTTGAACAAATTGTGTGCCGGAAGGTGTCGACGCGGCGCAGTGTGTAAACGAATGTGTCGCTGCTTTCTCCTTGTCCATCCATTTTGATGAGTGAGTTGGTATGTGGTGAGTTGTATTGTAGTGGCATCCTGTGGTGAACTGCGCTATTTCATTAGAATGAACCAATTTTACCGGGTAGAAGGGGTAAATGCTTAACTCATTTAAACATCCTGGGCCCCCTAGGCGAATATTTTGCCTACTATTACACGATGTTGCATGTATTTCGGCGTACTGTTTGTAGAGTTGCCGAGGGCGCAGAATACATGCTGTAAATCCTGAAAACGCCTTTGGTTTTAAGCATATTATTTGGTATTTATTTACCTTTAGGTGCGTATGGCAAGAAACTATATTTTGCGGGTTTATCCGACTTATTATTATAATAAAAGGGTGTATGCATTGCTTGCTTTTATTCATTTTATTTGCGGTTTTATTTAAAATTTCTTTAACATCGGCTTGTTAAACTAGCTGTCTATTATTTGCCTTTTCTGTGTTATCGGCTTATAAAGGATAGTAACTCCACGCCTGGCTCAGATGTGGCCAGAATGGGTACTCCTTAGCCCTTGAGTTAGGACTATGAAATTAGAGGGATATTGCGAGAGTGTGACCGGTAATTGCGAACGGCTTCACTAGAATAATCGTTTTTTTAAGTGGTATGTTCAAGTTGTACAACAGATTCTCACCAACTACTCTTATGAGAAGCGCTAATGCGATAAGAGCTACCTTTGCTTTTGTTAAGTCTAGGTGCGTCACTGTATCGCATTGGGAGTATGGTGATCCCTTGAAAAAGGAAATATTGTATGTATTTTGAAAATGTATGAAAATTTCGATTTTTCGACTTTTTGATAATATTGTGTATATTTTATTTTTAGTATGCACTAATTTGGCATTTAGTAGCCCGCCACCGCTCTAGGATTTGTTCAGAATTATTTTTTCATTATTGGCGAAAGCCATCCTGCGAGGCCGAAAAGTTGTATGTTGTTTTAATAATTTGGACTGTCAGAGGTAACTCTGACTTTGTTTTTTATACCAATTTGTGGAGTATTAGAAAATTGTGGCTCTATTGGTGGTCGTACGACGTACCGGCCATTATTTTATCGAGTAGTTGTGGCTTTAGAGAAGTTTTCACAATACTGATCTTCTGGAGTTTTGTTTGTTATAGGGCGAAGTTCCCTAACATACGAAATTTCCTTAATTGTGAATTAAGGTATCTGTTTGTATTATACTCAACTTTAGTTGGCATGGTGGTAACTAGTTCTGTAACTAGTCCACTTTGTATTTCGCTGGGTTGCGTTTGAACTTTTTGAGCCTTTAAACAACATGGTGTCTCTTGGCTATTTTGTTTTTCGGGATTTGCGTTTGCAATTAAGCCCGTGGTTCTTGATTTATGAGCGCTTTTATGGGGTGGGATGTTATTTGTGCTGTAATGAAGCATCGAATGGTGTCTTTTGTGACAATGTAAGCAATTAAATTTGCTTTCACAATTTTTATATGTATGTGTGTGAGACAAGCAGTTTGTACAGAGTCTTTTTGATCTGACAAAGTTGTTCCTTTCGTTAATGTTTAATTTTTTAAACTTCTCGCAAGTTTTAAGCTGGTGCCCTTTTGTGCATAGTTTGGTCTTGTTTAATGTTTTTAGTTTTGATTATTTTTTCTTCTAACCTTTCCGCAATTTCATATTGGGTGGTGAGAAAATCTTTCATTTTTTGCCACGTTGGGCACTTTTTCCGTGATGAGAGCGATTGCTCCCATAGAAGTAACGACTTTTCTGGTAATGCGGCGGTGCAAATGTTTACCAGAATTGGGTCCTAGCTGTGTGTGGGAATATTTAGTGTCGATAGAATCGACAAACAATTTGAAACAGTGGATTCTAGTTTGATGAAATCTACACTTGTCCATTTTCTAATTTTTGGCAAGTTCATTAGTGTCGTTACTTGTTTATCGACCAGTATTCTTTCATTTTCAAATCTATCTTTTAGAGCTTCCCAAGCCAAATTGAAATTGTCGTCATTTAATGCGAACTGTTTAACTATTTCGCCTTCTTGACCTTTTGTTTTGTATCGGAGGTGATACAGTTTTTGTGCCTTTGATAGTTGTGGATGGTTGATGTAAACGGCTGTGAACATGTCCGGAAGGACGGCCATTCTTCATAACCTCCGTAAAACGTTTCTGTATCACATGCAGGCACCTCGAGTTAGATGCCTAAACTTGCTTCTTGATAGTCCATTTGTGGCAGCTCTACTCTACTGTGGGGAGTAGGTGCAATTGCTTTAATGAGCTTTAATTGATCGGAGATCATAGCTTTCGTTTCTTCATATTGGTCCAAGCAGTTTTCGTACATTGCGTAAACCGATTGTTTCAAATTTTTTGGTAGGTCTAATTCGTCAGATTCTACTATGGCGTCATGAGCCGTTTGGAGATGAGTCCAGAAATTTTCAAGATTTTGGCTTTTTATTTCTAATAACGATTCCGAGTTTTCGTGAATCGGTGAAGAGGCAAATCTAGTGCAGTATCTTGTTAAACTGTCACTTACTGATATGAATTTAGCAACCTGTTTTGGGCGTGTAGCTCCTGCAGGTGTGATTTGACTTATATCGTCATTCATCTTTTTTATTTCTCTAAAAAATTATTCAATTAATTAAAATGTTCTCAGTGTAGTATGTAGTATGATTGCAAACCAAATAATCTTTTATGTAAATAAGAGTTTATTATTTCGGATTATCTTGCTGATAATATTAGTTTTATGACTAACGTTTTGTATTACTTGCGACCGAATAGTCTGTCGTGTTTTCTTTATTTCTATGTTTTTATTATCTTATCCCTATGGTAATTTGTAATTTCTTAACTTCATTATTAAGAAACGCGCTTTTAATTAATTTATATTTATTATGTCCGAATGTCCTAATACGTGGACTTCTATGTACATGCGTATGTATTATAGGTACTTATGTTTTGTGCAATTGAGAGCTCGTTGGAGAGATCAATGTGCTTTTTACCTAATCATGCACGAATTATTAGTATTATGTTTATGTTCTTAAGCAATTGAGAGCTCGTTAGGAGATCAATTTGCTTTTTGTAAGCTTGCTTGTTTATGCACTGTGAAGAGAGCGCGAAAACGAATTGAAAAAAAAGGTGCACACATTTATACGTAAATATGCACTTTGTAAATATGTTTCGCAATATGATTGCATAATATGTATATTGTACATGCACTAGGTAAATATGCTTATTGTATGTATGTTTGTATTTTTTGTCTATCTTGTTTTCTTTTTTATCTTATAATTGTAATTAATGTGTGTGCCTTTGCTTACATAATTTATGCAATCCCGCTTACACAAGGGGTATTGCCGAACAAATTTGCAAGTAATACTTGAATTAGTTTTTCTGATTGTTAAATTGTTGTGTTTGGATACACAAAGGTAATCATGCAAGGCTATCACTTTTTGGATATACATATATATTTATTTTATATTAACATTTTGATCTTTTTTAGAAATCAAAACGTAAATTCTTACCGCTTGGTACCAGTTTCGTTATTTTAACCAAATGGATTTTTTATTACAGGTTTTATGTATGATTATATAAAACTGTAATTTTAGCCATACATACAAACATACGTACATAATATATAATAATATTAATTGGAATCGATACAACTCACTTTATCATCCCGCAAGGGTTTTTTTTGGGGGTATAATATATACATATGTGTAAATGTGTGTAAGAGTTTTATCGTCAATCCCTGTTTTCCTCTTCTTCTAGTATTCCAGCTGGCTGGATTCTTCGTTTCTCTCTTTTCTTTGCTTGTTGTTCTCCTTCTGTGCTCCAGCTCCTCCTCGTACTGGTTTTTTGTTTGTATGTAATATATTTGTTTTAGTTGTTCGCGCCCGATCGTGTCGTTTATCTAATTGTTTTTATTTTCGCGGCCGATTATGTGGATTTTTGGGTTTCGCGGGGTTGTTTATTGCTTTTTATTTACATATTACTTTTAGGTTTCGCGCCCAGTTTGTAATTATTGATTTGTCAACTCGATGGGTTTTTTGTTTTTTAATATTTTGTAGCTATTTTTTTTCTCCCGATTATTTTGTTTTTGTGTGTATTTTATTGTTTAGGCAATTTTAGATTTCGTTTTGTTTTTGGGTTTAACGCGTCCGATTGCCTGTGTATGT
>CM050323.1:81738691-81763691 GCA_027475135.1 Bactrocera correcta | reverse complement strand
GGTACAAAGGGTTGAAATGGAACAACCGGCGCTGATGGAAGAAATATTGAAGACTCTGAAGACAATTGCTGCACCGCGAGTAAATACAACAGGCAGATGTTTCAACTGTGGAAAAGCGGGTCACTTTGCCCGAAATTGCAATATAAAAGTAAACCCATCAAAACGGAAACAACCAACAGATAACGAGGACGAAGCATCCACATCTCACAAGTCGTTAAACTAAAACGGAACAGTTCAAAGGGGCGTGAGCTGGTTCCCACAACTATTTGCCCCGCCATCTCGATATCACAAATAGGTCGCCATGACAACAATCTTACTATCAACGGCATCGTAAATGGATGCAAAGCAAATGCTGTTTTGCCAGAACATGGAGATGCCTATAAACACCGGATATGTGACCAACGTTGAAAGTAAGAGGGTGATTGTTGATGATAATCAGAGTATTCCACCAAAATCTGAGGCGATTGTATGGGCTAAAGTGAATGGAGGAGGTGGAACTGAAGAGTTGTGGATTGTGGAACCAACAAAAATAGATACACCCATATTGGTAGGAAGAACGCTTGTGAAAACTAGAGAAGACGCCACCATTCCGGTCAGAGTAGTGAATGAATTCAACACGCCTATAAGTCTGAAGAAAGGAGCAGTAATTGGACAGTGCCAGAATATAAGTGCAATAGCACGATGCGAAGGGTCACAACAGAAGCCTACTATTGAGCCACAGCAGATAAGTCCTACACTCCTAAATAATTTGCTGAACGAACTGCATGGAAATGAAAAATTAAAAGCAGAAAAACTATTAGAAAAATACGCATCCATATTTGCAAACGAAGGAAATACAAGAAGAACCGGCATTGTCAAACATCGCATAAATACTGGAGACGCTAAACCAATCCGACAAGCTCCGCGTAGGGTTCCACTAGCAAAACGTGAGGATGCTAACAAAATTATTGAAGACATGCACAAAAACGGTGTAATCGAACCTTCAATAAGTCCATGGAGCTCACCTATCGTCTTAGTTAAAAATAAAGATGGTAGCACCCGTTTCTGCGTAGATTATAGGAAGTTGAATGATGTCACAAAGAAAGACAGTTATCCTCTACCAAGAATCGACGATACATTAGACACCTTGTCTGGAGCGAAATGGTTTTCTACATTAGATCTACAAAGTGGATATTGGCAAGTCGAGATTGATAAATGTGACCGTGAAAAGACCGCTTTCAGTATGGGCGACGGGTTATGGGAATTCTCTGTGATGCCATTTGGGTTATGTAATGCGCCTGCAACGTTCGAGCGACTGATGGAACATGTGTTAAAAGGACGCAACTGGAAGACATGTTTGATGTATCTTGATGACATTATCATCATGGGAAAAAGTTTTGATGATCATCTGAAAAATCTAGAGGAAGTCTTTCAGCGAATAGCATCAGCCGGATTACGCTTGAATCCCAAAAAGTGTTCATTATGGAAGAAGCAGGTCACATATCTCGGACATAAAGTGTCAACTGAGGGAATTCACACCGAGGAAGGAAAAATAAAAGCAGTGAAAGATTGGCCTCGACCCACCAACATTCATGAACTCCGCAGCTTCCTCGGCTTATGCACGTATTACCGCCGTTTTGTACCTGGATTTGCGAACGTGGCTAGAAGTTTACATGATTTAACAAAGAAGAATCGCCCGTTTGTATGGCAGTTGGAACAAGAAAAAGCGTTTAAGCAGCTTAAAGAACTACTTTGTACGGCGCCGATGTTGGCTTATCCAATACCTGGAAAGAAATTCATCCTGGATACAGATGCGAGCGCTTATGGAATTGGAGGTGTCCTGTCTCAGCTCATCCACGGACAAGAAAGAGTAATTGTGTATTACAGCAGAGCGCTCGGGAAACCAGAGAAAAACTACTGTGTGACGCGAAAAGAACTACTAGCTGTGGTGGAATGTGTAAAACATTTCCACAAGTATTTGTATGGACAACGATTCTTGCTGAGGACTGATCATGCAGCATTAAAATGGTTATTACAGTTTAAGAATCCGGAAGGCCAAATTGCACGATGGATCGAAAGATTACAGAATTACGACTTCGAAACGGAACATCGAAAGGGGATTCACCACAAAAATGCGGATGCATTATCACGTCGCCCTTGTCCACTGGAATGTAAACATTGCTCCAAATCAGAGGGAAAAGAAGGTATAATCGACGTGCGATTACTGAATATAGAACCTGAAGATGATTGGACTCCTCATCGCATCAGAATCAATCAGCTGGAGGACCCTGATTTTGCAAAGCTGGTAATGGCCAAAGAAAATGGGGTACGACCACCAAAGGAACAAATAAGTAACGAGAGTCCAACGGCAAAAGCATATTGGGCCCAATGGAACAGCATAAACCTCGTTAATGGATACCTTCATCGTACCTGGGAAAGCGAAGATGGCAAACAGTCTCGTCTGCTGATCATAGTACCGAAGTCCATGATCCCGAAAGTATTGAAAGAATATCACAATGGACCTAGTGGAGGGCACCTTGGGATTACAAAAACTATTGAGAAGATTAAACAACGGTTCTACTGGATCGGTTGTCGAGATTCCATAGCAGAATGGATAAGTAATTGCGTAGAGTGCATGGCAGCTAAAGGTCCTAAAGCCAAGAGTCGCGGTAGGCTACAACAGTACAACGTGGGATCACCATTTGAACGAGTCGCAATGGATGTTGCAGGTCCGTTCCCAACCAGTACGGCCGGAAACAAATAGCTACTGGTTGTCATGGACTATTTCAGTAAATGGCCAGAAGTATATGCCTTACCAAACCAAGAAGCGAAGACAATAGCCGAAGCGTTTGTAGAAAATTGGATAACAAGGTTCGGAGTGCCCGTCGAATTACACTCAGATCAAGGCAGGAATTTCGAATCTTCCATTTTCCAAGAAGTCTGTACATTATTGGGCATCCACAAGACACGGACAACAGCGTTACATCCAAAATCAGATGGAATGGTGGAGAGATTCAACCGAACGCTCGAAGAACATTTGCGGAAAATCGTTGATAAAGATCAACGGAATTGGGACAAGTGCATCCAGATGTTCCTGCTGGCGTATCGTTCAGCGAAGCACGAGACAACTGGTTACACGCCAGCAAAGATTATTTTCGGATCTGATCTGCGACTCCCTGCTGATCTTAAGTTTGGAACGAATCCTACAGCTGTAAGAAATGATGGAGATTATTGTTCTGCCTTAAAGGAAGAAATGAATGAATTGCATCTAATGGTAAGACAGCACACGCATCTGATGAGCAATAAGATGAAGGACCGGTTCGATCAAGCGGCAAATTCAAAAGGTTTTGAAGAAGGTGATCTGGTCCTGTTGTACAATCCACTTCGAAAGAAAGGCTTGTCCCCGAAATTGCAGACAGCCTGGGAAGGACCCTATATGGTGATGAAACGACTTAATGACGTGGTATACTGCATACAAAGAAATGGGAAAGCACGATGTAAAATGAAAGTAGTGCATTTGGAGAGGCTCGCCCCATTTGGTTCAAGAGGATTTGTGCCTAATCGGGACGATTAGGCTTTAGTGGAGGGCAGTGTTACAAAAAGTAGTATTAAGTTGTATTTGTATTGCTATCTGCATCCCTTATTATGAACAATAGCTGTAGGTATATGGAATAGCATTTGTCTTGTTGTAGACATCTGGCGCCGCGGCTGTCTGCTTGCGTCTGGCGCCGTATAGCATTATGTTCTGGTAATTTCCAGACGCGATATTCTAGAAGGACACGTCGGCATCAGCGAGAAGTGCGTGGCTATATAAGCCGTGGCAGCGCGAACGTAATCGATCAGTGCTAAGAGTAAACTGCTATAGTGTAGACGAGTTGTGAAATAAAGAGTAGTTGAATTAAATTAAACAGTTGTAGTTTTATTTGTCAATCCAGAGATACGAACCTAACAAAGTGAACTAGCCAGCAGTAAAATCGTAACAATATGTACGGACATTTAATATAAAAGTACACTTGTCACAACACAACTATTAAAATAGAACAGAACTTATTCGCTTTGCGGCTCGCGCTATAATGAAGCTAAAACATTTTTCTATATCAGCGATCGTCATGTTCTTAAGTCACTTTCGCTCCCAACAACTCGCTTACAGCAAATTCAGCGTTTTTAAGGACAGTACGAAAAATGATCATTGCCGGCAAGCTAACTTTCGCTGGCGCCATCTGGTTGGTACAACTGCTCAAGCAATGGGTTTAGAGAAGTTGTTTATGTCAGTCGACCTCAGTAGCGTTTGCCGAATTTCGCAATGACCGAAAATATTGATCAACGTATTTGTGTTAAATTTTGTGTTGCGAACGAATTTTCGTGAGCCGATACAATGAAATAGTTGCAGAAGGCTTTTGTTGAATATGCTCTTTTAAAAATGCGCACTAATGAGTGGTACAGAGCATTCAAGGAAGGTCGGAAGACCGCCCCAGACCCGCCTCGTTCTGGAGGCCTTCAACTTGTGTGACCGGTAATAACGTTGGAAAAGTGACGAAAATTGTTGCTGAAAATAACCATGTGAACTTGAGAGACATTATCCATAAATTGTAGATGTCACAGCGTAGACACGAGACGACGTACGAGATAGCGTACGTACGATTATGCATGAAAAATTGGGCATGCTACGCTTTTCTGCAAAACCTGTTCCGATAGAGCTGAATTTCCTTCAAAAAAGGTCTCAGAGAAGGAAGCTTGAGACATGCTGGATCGAGCCTACCCCAGCTTCCTGGAAGGCATAATTACTGGTGACGAGATATGGGTCTACAAATATGACACACTTACGAACCAGAAATCATCCGAATGGAATGCCCAAAGGCGCGAAAAATCCACGCCAAAGCCGATCGAAAGTGAAGCTAATGCTCATTGTGTTCTTCGATATTCGTAGTGTCGTCCTCTATGAATACGTTCCAACTGGTCAAACCGACAACAAGTGTTATGAGGTGCTTAAGAGACGCCACCCGTCGTAAGCGTCCAAGTTTGTGGGCAGAGAATTCGTGGATTCTTCATCATGATAACGCACCAGCGCACAAGGCCATCATTGTGAGTGAACTTTTGGGCAAACACTCATAAAATATCATTGAGCAAGTACCGTATTCACCTGATATGGCCCCCTGGGACTTTTTCTTATTCTCCACACTGAAATATCCACTTCCGGGAACATGATTCAACACAATTGAAGACATTAAAACAAATTCGTAAAGTGCTACCAAAAAAAAAAATGTTTTGACGATTGGAAAAGCGTTAGCACATGTGCATCGCTTCAAATGGATGTTACTTTGAAGGCAATAAAATAAATTTGGATTATGATTGAAAAATTTTCGTTTTACTTATAAATTCCCGATACTTTCTTGACAGTGTAAGTATATACTTAAGATGTGGATCTACAATTATGACAGCCTCACAAATAGCATACTTCGAAAACGCAAAGGTTTATGGGATCGCCATCTCCCGCAGGCAGAGAATTATGCGAAGAGCAACTATTTAATGATCAAGGGCCTGCACTATAAAGTGAAGCAGGTCCGATGCGTTTACAGTAATTGCAAGACTTGCTTGGTAGACGATCACACCACTTTCGTATCGTACGGTGTTTCACTGGTTTGCCGGGCGAGCGAATCCTACGGTAAAACACACATTAATAGACATTTTTATTACTACAAACATAACTATTAACAAAGAAATTCTGAAATATTTTGGAAACAATATTTTAAACTCGGCCATTGCGACGCCATTTCCGGTGACCGCTCAAAAAAAAAATCCCCCAAATTGAAAATACAGCTTAAAACCTTAACTTATAAATTGGACGAAGGAGAAAAAAACTGAAAATTGGATTTTTGGCAAACATTTTTACAAAAAAATTGAATTTTTTTCGTGTCGTTTTTTCAAATAGTTGTAATCAAAAAAAAAACCTTCGTCCAAGTCTTTAAGAATTGTATCTCAAAGACCTGTATAAGATTTTATGAAGATCGGTTGAATGGTTCTCTAGAAATCCTGCCAACTGTCTTAAAAAACATAGTTTCGAGTAAAGCCCGTTGATAGACAGCGCCTAGCTAGCCTCGAGCGCACAAGTTCTCAGGCTGTATCTCCGAAACTAGCTTAGGACAATATTCTAAAGATGTTGTAGAATTTAATAAAACAATAAAAAATTTCGATTTTTGAATGTCGTAAACCCATCTAAACCCTTAAACTTAGTGTTCAAATAAGTAGAGTGAAGTAAAAATTGAATTGAATAGTAAATAATAAATACTTAGTTTAACTGCTATATAGTATTTTAGTTCGCGTCAGATAAAATTATATTAAAACCATCTTCAAATTAGTCATTTGTATTTGACAGCAATACGCCTGTCGGCCAGCTTGTGAAGCTCTTCATACTCACGCATTTCGGTCTCTCTCTGTTTTTGTCTGCTAATGCGTCTCGGCCCCATCTGCAACGCAGTCTGTTTTCGCGCTCCTCATTGCACCAGCAATTCTTTTGCATTTTCCGATAACCAATGGTTTCGTTTGAAATGCCGTTTCACAGTTCCTTTATACCGAGTTCCTGACGACAGCTCTCAGAAGGAAGAAGTGCAAATCGAGTAGAAAACCGGTCGGCTGCCTATTGTATTTGCAGCTTCTCGACATCAAGCCTGCCTTATTTTTGTTGACGTGTGTTCTTTACTACACAGAGGAGAGTGGGTATCTTGGCTGCAACAAAATAGTTGCCCGAGTCAGCGTACGCACATCTAAAACACTGGAGACGTCCGTCTATCACAAAATGATCGAAAATCCACCGACCAGATTTTCGATACAAAGACAGTCAGGTAGTTTGATGAATCCCAATCCGGAGTGAATGGCGCTCACAAAACTTTCCTCACTTGCGTGAACTTCTACACATGACTTCATCCTCCTTTTGTCAAGACCACATACTAATAAAATGTTACCTGAATTTCATTAATCCGAATGTTATATATTTGGGGCTAGGTCAAGTTTTCGACCGATTTTATCCGTCTGAGGCACAAAGATACTCTTATAAATAAAACACATGATTGGCATCGGCCAAAACTTGGGCATCGGTCGGACACTAATTTCATATTTCAGGATTAGAGAACAAAAATAAATATTAATCATCGAAAATTGCTTTGTTGCTTTTTCAGAATATTACCCATTAAGTACTATATATTGTATATGTTTGCATATGTTTGCACCAATTGATAAATCATTTTTGTCACTCTTACTGAGGTGTCTTCGAAATGGCTCATCAGGTGTCGAAAAACCTTAAGCTATTACTTTATAATTTAAGTGCGAGAATAAATAAAAGTCATTCGGTGCCACGCCAAGCCTATGCGGTGGATGACTTATCAAATTGAAGGTTTCAGTGATAAAAATACAAATGTTTCAGTCGATGTTTGAGAGCTCCCATTATTGTGGTGAAGAGTGATACGTTTTCGGCGATTCCTTTTTCTAATTTATTGAAAGACAAATCCGTTTTCGGCGATTCCTTTTTCAAATTTATGGCAAGACAACTGGCAAACAAATGAATGTGTATGATTTAGAATTTACTGTACTGCGTTATTCTAGTGGTAGTGGTTCCAGAATGTTGCAACCATTATTGGAAGTGCTTCGTATGATAACAACTTTTGTTAAATTTGGGTCATCTTGAAACACCCATATAGACTGCTATTTACTTTCAGCCGCATACGCATAAATCCAAGTGTTAAAATATAATTAGGTGGTTCACAAGGTGTCGTGTATTGTCATATATGTCGTAAGTCATAGTTTTGTACAACTGTTGTAGAGCCGTTGTTGCTGTTTTAAATGCAAAAATATAAATTTAACGATACAACTCTGCGTACTGTGTTTATTCAGTGCGACTTTGAATCAGCTGTGTTTGTTTATTTTTTTCTTCTTATTGTTTTTATTTAGTTGAAATAAATTGGCCGCAAAATCGTTAAACAAATAAGTAAATGGATAAAATGAGCACGAACGATGAAGTTGAGGTAAATTTAATAGAAAATGTTAAATTATTTTTAATTTAAACATTTGTGAATACTTTCTTTTAGTTTTTACCAAAACGCAAGCGCTACAACCCCCAAAAGCGTTGGGAAGTTGCCGAGGAAAAAGCGTTGATTGAATTCCTTCTAGAGAATCGCGATTTTGAGGTTTGATGTTATTTTTTAGGGTAAATGGAAACTATTAATTACTTATTTATTTACAGAAACCATCGGCACGGCTATTTTATAATCGCTTCGCTAATGAAAAACAAATCCTGGTTGAGTGGAAATCAGCGCGCTCAAAAGAAAGAAATATGCGATCTGCATATAATAAAGCGAAGGAATGGGAAGGAAGTACTGGCGCTGGTTGCATGGGCGATACTATAAAAAGTGAGTTTGTGTCTTCAATTGAATATCATTGTTAATACATAAGAATCAATTATATATAGGCGTTTTGCTCAAAAAGTTTCGCTATTTCTACGAATTTGACGATATTTTCGGTGCCCGACTAAACGCTTGTGCTGTAGTTGAAGAAATAATGGAAAGTGCTGATACTACCATTGAAGCATTAAGTCCTGTGCAAATTGAAATTCCTATTGTAAATGAAACAGTTACCACTCCACGGCAAAGAGGAATATACTCCAGAACAGCGGCTTCCGATATTATGCAAATCCATGGCGAAATAATGACATTGCGAAAGCAAAAGTTAGAGGCAGAATTGACTGTAAGGGAAAGAGAGTTCGAGCAAAAGAAAAAGAGTTACAGTTAAAAGCTAGAGAAGTGGAGCTCAAAGAAATTGAAATATTAGCGCTAAAAGACATCAAACAACTAGAGCTACAGATGAAACAGCGAATCACCATGGAGGAGCTAAAGCTAAAGTACAAGTAAATTTTTAAAACTTATTTAGTATACGAAAAGACCAATTTTTCTATCTTTTACTTTTGTTTTCAATGAGATGGACTCACACTTCGTTTTATACGATGGTTTAATTTAAATTTTTGTTAATGGTATAATTTTATATATACATTTGTACGTATGTATGTACGTACAATAAACGCCAAATATACACGTATACTTGAAAATGTGAAAGTGAATAAATGTAGCTATGTTACTGCAATATGTTTAAACGCAAATCATTTATTTGTTTTGAGAGAGTATGTACGTATTTTTTTTTAATGATTCTATTTAAAATTACTCTAATATACATTTGAGGAAATATACTTGGTTAAATTAGCTTCTGCGCCCCCCTCTTAATATAATCTAACTACACCCCACACATACACACCATACTCAACACATCTTCACCCCACACTACACATTCCATACTCAACACATTGGCATCATGCGCATCATTTTTTCATCCCACATTACACACCGCATTCTCAACACCTCGGCATGATGCCCACCTCATCATCAACATACACACCACACACGAGGACACCAGCACACAACTAACAAAAGGGACTGGCGGACGGCGCCCAGCCTCTCTTTCATTTCGATCCGTGCGCTTACACAAACGTATCACCAGCCATTCTCCCGCTTTATCCGGTTTCTAACTTGAGTTCATCTTTGCCTTGGCTAGCATCGCCAAATCAACGGGTAAGTGCCGCGAATTTTTATCATCAAATTTCTATTGGTCCTTCTAGCCGTACGGGACGGCACTCGTGATAACAAAACATAAAATTCTTTAAAAGAAAAACATACATACATATATAACATAAATTCGGTCGCGGTAACGGGGTAACCAAATAAGAAAAAAAAAAAGAAGTGTTAAAAGTGTTAAGATTGAAAGACAACGGTGTTACATACAAAAAAAAAAAAAAACACAAAGTTGGTGGATATATGTATATAAAACACATATAAAACAAAAAATAGTACCAAAAATTGTGAAAAGTGTTAAAAATTTTTCAGTTAAAAAAAAAAAAAAAAACCGGAGCTTACAACTGGTTAACCAAAAAAGTGGAAAATAACTGAGTTTAAAACTGTTTAAACAAAACTGTGAAAAACCAGTTAAAACAAAAAAAAAAAACAACCAAAAAAAAAGTGCAAAAATTTTGGGAAAGGACAACGGTAGTGATGTGATAATTTAAAACGGTTACTAAATAAACCGTTGGTGGATATACATACGAAAGTGAAAGGACAACGGTGGTAAGGTGACGCAGTTAAATTTTTGTTAAAATTGCGCAAAAAAACGATGGTGACGTAGTTTAAATAAAAGCCAACACATTGAAAAAAAAATAAAAATTTCATATCTACATATGTATGTATGTACATATGTGCATGCTGGATAAAACCTTAAACAAAGTGCAGTGTTAAAATTGATATACACATACAATACATATATGAGTATGTTTGTATGTATGTAAAGTGACAGTGAGTTGAAACGACCCACAAGCGAAAAAAAAAAATATTAATAACTAAAAAGAGGGGTAGCAAAAAGTACGGTAAAGTGAGAAAGAGCAGAGTAAGAGAAATAATTAACACCTGCTATATACATACATACATATATACATATAAACGGTGATAGTGGAGTGACATATAACTTACAAACAAAAAGAAAAAAAGGAATACAAAAAAAAGTTAAAACACCAGCAACAAAAGGACAGGAGAACTGGAGAAGCAAGCGAAGCACAAGCACTGGCACACACAGGCACACGCACACCACCCTCACATCAGATACACACGTAAACTCACAATATCCCCAAAAACCCCTGGCGGAAAGCAAAGTGAGTTGTATCGTTTCATTTAAATTTTTATATTATACATATGTATACATATATGTATGATCTGATATCCTAATATTAAATTTGCGGTCAGACCAAAATTCCGGTCGGAAAAGTATTAAAAACCGTTTCCAGACTGTTTTCGGTTTTCGGTTTATTTTACGGTAAAAACTGAAAAACCGCTAACAAAGCAGTTTGGCACTGTGAAAAAAAACACCAAGAGCATATTCGCAAATAAATTGTATATCATACATACATACATACATATAAATTGAACCATATTCAAATCAACACATTTCAAATATACATATGCATATGTACATTCAGATCTAATATTAAAATATTATCAAATTCTCTTTTCGCGGCTTCTTATCTCTGCGAACATATGTATATACATACACTTGTATATGCGGCGCGATTACTTAAATATATACATATATATACATAACACCTAGTGAACTTGAGAAAATTACCTGAGGTGGGTTAATTCTCTTTTCGTGGTTTTCTTCGTACGAACATAAATATATACATATATATATATACATGCTTATATATATTATATGCACATACGGGCGCCTATAAATATATTCGATATACTGGAAGAAATACCCAATCGACATTGGGTACAAATTATAACAATAAATATATATATATAAAAAAAAAAAATAAAAAAAAAGAAAAATTTGTACAAGTGTATTGTCACGTATGTATATACGCTAATTGCTTCAAAGTCCACATTGGCGTATGCTCCGCGATACCCCTTGGATTTTGGCTAACAAAACCAAGCAGGATTGCGTAAAAAATATATTCAAAGTCCACATTGGCATATTCCCGCAATACCCCTTGATTTTTGATCAACAAAAACAAGCAGGATTGTGTAAAAAACAAAGCGTAATACATATGTACATACATGCATATGTACAAAGTGCAGTGATCTCTAATACGAGCGCTCATTAGCACATAACAAATAAAATATCCACCTATAGGTATACCCTATAGGACATTTGGACTTAAACTATATATAAAACAAATATATATGTATATAGAAAAATAATACATATAAAATATTTCCGGTCATTAAAAAAAAAAAAAATAATAATAATAATAATAATTAAATCCAATTTAAGCGATTAATTATTTATTTCATTTGAAAACTCTTATTAACGTAAAAGAGTTCGCGATTACACATACATATTATCAAATACGTAAAGCGTTATTTACATCAATTTTGTTCAAAACTCTTATTTACTTAAAAGAGTTCTCGTCTGATCATATGAATAAATATATATATATACGAAAATATTTTTAAAATCTCGGTTTATCAAAAAGCCATTGGTTTTATTTATTTGTTTGAAACTCTTACATACAAAAGAGTCTTCTATTCAACATCTTATATACGAAACTTTTTCTAATCAGCTACAAGTCTAGTTTTCACTAAGACGTTTTGATTTATTTATACATCTTCTAAATGAACTCAGACTCAAAGGAAGCTAAAACAACTCAGTTGCTAAAAGTTCCAAAAATGGTTTTAGAAGAAAAGAGCCCATGTACACCTGCTGAAGCTACAAGCTCAAAGCAAGGTGCTACAAAACTAAAGAGGGGTAAAGATATTTCTTATACAAAATTCATTGCTGAGAGTGACAGTTTGATACGATACTGCACTCGATTTTCATCTTCACCGATTCAAGACAATTCTGGTCTTAGAAATCAAAAAAGATAATTTAGACAATTTTTGGACGCGTCTCCAAGCGGCGTATGACGCAATCGTAGAATCTGACGAATCAGATCTACCTGAAAATTTTAAATCCTCGGCATACACCAAATATGAACACTGCCTAGACCAGTTCGAAGACACAAAGGCAATGATTTCTGATCAACTAAAGCTATTAAGAGCAATTGCACCTACTCCACAACCGAGAGTAGAGCTGCCACAAAGCCAAGCCCAAGAGGCAAGTTCAGGCATTCACCTTAAAGTGCCAGTATGCGACACAGATATATTTCATGGTGGTTATGAACAGTGGCAGTCCTTCCGGGACATGTTCACAGCTGTGTACATAAACCATCCTAAATTATCACAAGCGCAGAAATTGTATCACCTCAGATACAAAACCAAAGGTCAGGCAGGCGTAATAGTCAAACAGTTCGCTCTCAATGACGAAAATTTCAATTATGCTTGGGAAGCTCTTAAAGCACGTTACGAAAAAGAGAGAATATTGGTCGACAAGCAAGTGACGATACTAATGAATTTACCAAAAATTCAGAAAGAAACCAGTGAAGAATTCATAAAGCTTCAATCCACGGTTTCAAATTGTTTGTCGGTTTTATCGACACAGAATATTCCCACAGATAATTGGGACCCCATTCTGGTAAATATATGCACAGCTGCATTACCAGAAAAATCGTTACTTTTGTGGGAGCAATCGCTCTCATCGCGAAGAAAGTGCCCAACGTGGCAGCAAATGAAAGAATTTCTTACTACCCAATATGAAATTGCAGAAAGGGTAGATAAAAAACTAGTCAGAACGAAAAACGTTTAAAACGATCTCAATAGAAGCTTCAATAGACCCCAAGCAAATAGCAACAATAATTTAAATAGAAGCTTTTTTAAAAATCAATCGTTCACATCCGAACAATATAAGCAAACGTCATGCGAACTTTGTAGAGGAGGTCATAAACTAAAATTATGCGAAAAATTCAAAAAAATGAATGTTAGCGATCGAAACAATTTCGTAAGAACTAAAAAATTATTTACCAACTGTCTGTCACATGCGCATACGCTTAAAGATTGCGAAAGCAAATTTAATTGCGTTTACTGCCATAAAAGACATCATTCAATGTTACATATAACAAATCTTTCCAGCTCACCCCCGAACAATGCAAACGTAAAACGAGCAACAGGATTAGTTGCCACAACAAATTCTGAAAACTGACAAGAAGCACCATGCTGCTCAAAGGCGTTGAAAACCCAAACGCTACATAGCGAAAATCACAGTAGGGTACTATTACCCACAGCAGTTGTCTCCATCGAACACCGAGGAGAACTGTTTAAATTCAGAGCCTTAATAGACCAAGGATCACAACGATCTTTTATAGCGTCTAGGGCACAAAACAGGCTACAGTTACCAACAAAACTGGCCAACTTTGAAATCACGGGAATGGGCGGAAGAGTTGTTCAAAACTCAAATGAAATCTGCCCCATTACCCTCTTTTCCCCCAAAGCGGATAAGCGCATACAAGCAGAAGCTATTGTCTTACCGCAATTAACCAATATGTTACCCAGCTATCACATAAATAGTAAACATTGGCAAAAGGTTTCACACCTGAAGCTAGCAGACTGCAAACTGCAACACCCCCGCTCAAATAGATCTCCTATTAGGCAGCGATCTCATACCACAAATTATTCTCGAAGGTATTGAGAAAATTACCAAAACACTTCTGGCGCAAAATACCATTTTCGGATGGGTCCTAAGCGGACTAGTTGCGGAACCAGTTACATCATTGACAACTCAAGTTGAGGAAGTCTCAAATGAATACCTCAATTCACAATTGAGAAAATTTTGGGAACTAGAAGAACTTCCCCCCATATCAGTCACAACCCCTGAAGATCAGTATTGTGAGGATTTTTATAAAGCCACAACTACTCGATCAGAAAATTGTCGGTACGTCGTACGACTACCACTTAAGCAACAATTTCCTAACACACCCGCCTTAGGTCACTCTCGCACCTCTGCAATACAGCAGTTTCTTAGTATGGAAAGAAACCTACTTAAAAAAGGCGAACTCAAATCTGAATATGATGGTGTGTTAGAAGAATACCTCCATTTAGATCATATGGAGGAAGTAAACCCAGGGGAGAAAATCGTCAACGGCAAATACTACTCCTTTTACCTGCCACATCACGCAGTAGTAAAGCCAGACAAAAAAACAACAAAAGTAAGAGTTGTTTTTAATGCTTCGAGAACCACTAGTTCAGGGAATTCCCTAAATGATATCCTATTTACGGGACCCACACTCCAACCAGATTTAATGCTTCTGATATTAAATTGGCGTATATACAAATACGTATTCAATGGGGACGTTGAAAAAATGTATCGGCAAATAGGCGTACATAAAGACGACCAAGATTTTCAACGTATTATGTTCCGAAGATCCTCCACCAGTCTTTTACGCGACTTCAGACTAAAAACGGTTACATTTGGCATTAACTGTGCACCATATTTAGCCATTCGAACCCTCCACGAATTGGCTGAAAAGACCAAGTCAGAATTTCCTCTGGCGACCCAGGTGTTAAAAACACAAACGTATGTAGACGATATTCTGTCTGAAAGTCACAGTCTTCCACAAGCATAAGAATTATTATCACAAGTAATCAAGCCCTCACATCCGCAGGGTTTCCATTAAAAAAGATTACGGCAAATCACCCAACTATATTAAAAAATATACCAAAAGACAATTTGTTGGACACTAATTTCCTTATTTTCGAAAAGGAAAGTACAACAAAAACATTAGGCATCCAATGGAATGCGATATCGGACCAGTTCTCATACACGACAGAGTCCATATCCGCATTATCAGCCATAACGAAAAGACAGATTTTATCCTCGGTGGCAAAACTTTTCGACCCCGCAGGATGGCTTTCGCCAATTATGATCCAAGCGAAAATCTTAATACAAGAATTATGCCTAGAAAGAACCGACTGGGACGAACAAGTGAAACCTCTTCGCTTAGAAAAATGGTCCCAGTTCGCAAACAATCTGAATGACATTTCTCAGATTCAAATTCCACGATGGGTAAATTACTCTCCCGATCACAAAGTTGAATTACATGGCTTTTGTGACGCCTCAGAAAAGGCATACTGCGCTACTATCTATGTGCGCACGCAAAGTGACACCACGACCACAAGCCACTTATTAGTAGCAAAAGCAAAGGTGGCACCTTTAAAAACTATAAGTCTCCCACGACTTGAGTTATGTGGCGCACTACTACTTTCAAAATTAATAGACATGGTGCAAATGCATTTAAATATGACAAAATGCAAACTATATATGTGGTCCGATTCAGAAATTGTACTAGCCTGGTTGGAAAAACCACCACATGCATGGAAGACGTATATTTCTAACCGAACGTCTTAAATTCGTGACCTAGTGGGATCAGCCACTTGGCGTCACGTAGCCAGTGCTGACAATCCTGCCGATCTAGGTACAAGAGGGTGCAAGCCACTGCACCTTGCCACTACCACCCTCTGGTGGAATGGCCCCCGATGGTTGATAGAATCTCCTGATTCTTGGCCACAATCCCCCATGCCCAACATTATCGCCCCAGAAGGTCGAAAAATTGCCACCTTTCACACATTTCTGGACACGAAAGGTTTGCTTCGTGCAAATGGTCGGCTTGCTAATTCGAGCCTAACATATAACGAACGCCATCCCATAATAATTCCAGAGAGGTCACCATTTGCCACACTGTTCCTCCACTACATCCACATCTTAATGCTACACGCCGAACATCGTCTCATGCAACAGATGGTACGCCAGGAGTATTATATCCCCCGTCTTAAGCCGCAAATCAAGAAGTGCATCTTCACGTGCAAGATTTGCACTATACACAAGCAGAAGATGCGAACGCAGATTATGGCAGCACTTCCACCTGAACGCTGCAATTTCGCTCTGCCTTTCACCACAACAGGTGTTGATTTTGCTGGGCCTTTCCAGGTAAAGGCGTCCATGTTGAGGTCTCCCACTCTCATGAAAGGCTATGTGGCTGTCTTTGTATGTTTCACGACAAAGGCAGTTCATCTTGAGCTGTGTAGTAATCTGACGACGGAGGCTTTTCTCGCGGCATTTGCTCGCTTCGTCGCTCGACGTGGCTACCCATCAAAAATCATGAGCGATAATGGCAAAACCTTTATCGGAGCTCAACGAGCCACAGAAAATCAATTTGTGGATTTTTTAAAACAAGTGTCACCCGACATCGTACAAAAGTACGCCCCTCAAGGTATCAACTGGCAATTTATACCCCCAAGCGCTCCTCATATGGGCGGATTATGGGAATCCGCTGTAAAAAGCTTCAAATCCCATTTCAAACGGGTAGCTGGAAATTATAAATTCAATTACGAAGAGTTCACGACGTTATTGAATCGAATTGAAGCCGTTCTTAATTCACGGCCACTCACAGTACTATCGCAAGACCCCTCAGATTTCACCGCCTTAACTCCAGGGCATTTTCTAAAAGGAGCACCCATCCTGGCCATTCCTGAGCCAGGCGTGGAGTCGCTATCCCTATTAAATCGATGGGAACGAATTAAAACTCTCCATCATGATTTCAGCCGCCGATGGAAGGACGAATATATAAAGGATCTCCACAAAAGATACCGCTGGAAGACTCCTGAACAGGCACCTAAACTTGGAGACTGTGTCCTCATTCATGATGATTGTCTGCCCCCTACCGAGTGGCGGCTTGGCCGCCTAGAAACGCTTCATTATGGCTCCGACGGTCACATCCGGGTCGTGGATCTCCGTACGCAAAACGGAACACTAACCAGACCGCTCGTGAAGCTGTGCTTTTTACCCACCACCGACGAACGCGAATCCGAAAATCGAAAAACCCAAACCGATAATGTCGCGATATAATACAGTCACCCAATTTAACACTAAAACGAGAAGTACGCCGATAACAAACCGCTAAAAAATAACAAACCGTAAATAAAGATAACAAACCGTACATAAAAATAACAAACCGTAAAGAAAACTAACAAAAAATGGTCGATCCATACGACGGCCCATTCATGCCACATATCGTGGCACGATTGCCAATATCTAATTGTATGACAGATTCCTAATTGACAATCTCATTTATACATAGATCACCATGGATGTAGATACACCAGTCGCAACCACGCCAACAGCTCGGGCTACCAATGCGCCACGCACCGTGCCTACTCCAGCGCCCCGAACTGTGGTGGCAACAACGCCGGCAACTGCACCGGCAACAACGCCGTCAACTACACCGGCAACAACGTCGGCACCTGTACCGGCAACCGCGTCTGCAACGGTCCTTCAATCCGCACCTCGGGGTGGCACTCGACCACCACCACCCTCATCACGGACCACGGAGACCCTAAGGTGCCCCATCTGTCGGCGCCCACATCGCCTGCACCATTGTGGCATATTTAGGGGTATGCGGCCCGTGCAACGGCAGCAAGTTGCCCAGGCCCACGGGCATTGCCATAACTGCCTGTCACATACCCATGGGACTGCAGCGTGTGAGTCACGAGGGCTGTGCCAAATATGTCACAGGCCGCATCACACGCTGCTACATCGCAGCGCGGCACGCGAAGTGAATCGGCCACCGATCCAGGGCGGCCGCATACCCCGCTTCCAATCCGCAGCTCGTGGCGCGCCCCAGCGAAGCGGAACCTCGTTGCGGCGTCGGCAGGCTGGACCACCACCTCGTCGGTCTACGGGGCTGAGCAGCGTTGTGGCCACGCTGCAACAGCTGCAGCGCCTTTTAGGCTAAACATTCGTTTAGGGGGGCCTGGATGGTTAAATGAGCTTCTGCGCCCCCCTCTTAATATAATCTAACTACACCCCACACATACACACCATACTCAACACATCTTCACCCCACACTACACATTCCATACTCAACACATTGGCATCATGCGCATCATTTTTTCATCCCACATTACACACCGCATTCTCAACACCTCGGCATGATGCCCACCTCATCATCAACATACACACCACACACGAGGACACCAGCACACAACTAACAAAAGGGACTGGCGGACGGCGCCCAGCCTCTCTTTCATTTCGATCCGTGTGCTTACACAAACGTATCACCAGCCATTCTCCCGCTTTATCCGGTTTTTCACTTGAGTTCATCTTTGCCTTCGCTAGCATCGCCAAATCGACGGGTAAGTGCCGCGAATTTTTATCATCAAATTTCTAATACTTACATATGTGTATTATTTATAATTTGGAATGTTTCCTTTGGAGTTCAAGTAAATTTTCTTGGAATATTTTTAATTAAACTGTTGTACCCTAAGCATAAATTTTTCTTGTAAAGTATATTTAAAAGAAAAATTTATGTTTTTTATTTATAAATAATCCATATAATGACCAAAATCTTAAAGAAATAATTTTTCCACCAAGATTGTCGAAATCTCACACTGTGCTATGTCGAGTACTCTACTATTACATAAACAAAAAAGCTCCGAGTGCCTAAACATATAAAAGTGGAATGTTGAAACAATACATATTAGCTAGATATACAAACTAAGCTGTTTCATTTTGTATAAAATTTAAAACAAAATATCTGGTGTTACATTCTAATGGTAAGTCGAACTGAGGACCTGGAACTTAATTTAAGTCTTCATTTTCAATGTGAAAATTAATACGAATGTTGTGAAGAATGCAGCACACAGTAATCCAGTCGTTTCATTGATTCTTATTTGATCTCGAATGCACTCTGAATTTAAGTTCCTTAAGGCTACCGAATTTTTCTTTCAAAAGACCAAAGCAGTTCTCGACTCGTACACGGTATTTTGAGAAATATTTGTTGAAACTGTGCCTTTCTTCTTCTGTGTACTCGCTGCCATTTTGTCTGAATGGCGTAATTAAAAAGGGCTTCAGTGGATAGGCACTATCCCCAGCTATCCACTGCGAGGTTGACAAGAAACGCTCCGGATGTTTTAAGAGTAAACAGTTCGAAAATATTTTTGCGTCATGTACATTACCCGGAAAATCTACTATTTATAATCACATATAGCTTGAAGCTTGACCGCAAATTGCCGTTTGCGAGAATAGTACATCGTATGCTCATTAACAGGAGCTTCAGATAGTTTAACCTCAGAACTGTCTACATATCCAACACTTCCCGGCATTTCTGTACTGGTTGAGGACACAATTTGCTGCCTTTCTCTTTCATGGGGCCAAAATAGGAATTTAGACTTCAATTTTAGATTTGGTTAGATTGTAAATAGTGCCCCCATCACCTGCGCGCGGCACTTTGGTTATTTAAATTTTAGCAAACAGCTGATTAGATACGACTATATGTTATTTACAACTCACAGGGATGCTCACAAGTCTAATATTTTTTTAAGATTTTCATATACGATTTACGATTGTATGACACCTTGTGAACTACCTAAATATATTGAACAAGCTTATCTTCGCCAATGCTGAGGCAGTACAAAGTAAATACATAAACAAACGCATAAACACGCATACATATATGAGGCACGTATGCATTTATATGCAATACACATGCACTCAAGAAATGCAATATAAACATATTTACTTAGGTTTGGGCAATTGATTACAAATGCACTTGTATACACACAGCCCAAACCATACAACATAAATTATATAACAACACACATGTATTGTATTGTACAGTTAAAAACAAGCCCATGTGGTGTGCCGTAAATATACATATGTTTAATTAGATAAATAAGAACTTAAAATAGTATAATAGTTTTGAGCTTAAATAAGTCTTTATTTTTCCCCCACCAGTGGTAAAGATTTAAAGAATCATATTTAAGTTTAAAGTTTGATCTTACAAATTCACAGAGAGTCAAGCGTGAACTCTCACAGTACGGTGTTTTTCTGTACACAGAGTTTCATCATTTGTCACGATTTCATAAAGATGTTGTTGTTTTTTACAGTCAAATGTGCATGCAATATTGAATTTATGCTGGAACCACTGATTTTTTACGAAATAATAATAGTGTGTAAATTAATCCACGTTTAAAGCTGACGAGAAAGTTTTCTCGATTTACTTCTATTTTTTGGCTGCCATGAATATTTCAAGTTACTGTGAAGTTACGATCAAGTTGTCAGTTGCCAAATTGCAACACTATGGCTGCAAGCCTCGAAATATAAAAGGCAACCTACGTATTTCAGGGACATTATTCCTGGAACTGTTTTATCCAGTTATATGAATAATCTATCAGAGAAAAGAACTTGTGGGTTAAAGGTCCACACCGACGTGTCTTTTTATTGCACCTCTGAAAAACATAAACGAAGACACAGAGTAAAAAGTACGAACAGTACAGTAGAGTTGAATGGTTAAATTGAACAAGTGAAGAAGGACAGACAGCGGTATCAACCGCTAAAAAAAAATTAATTATACTTTTAAGTTTGTAAATATCAAAGTGTTCATTGAATTAAAAAAAATTAAAACATTGTAAAATGAAATTCTCTGAGCACCATTCACTTGGGAGTGTCCAGAAACGATTATTATACAAATTGCTCAAGCAGCTCCCGACTTCCGGCCTGAGGCCAAGTATCATTTGGGTAGCCAAAGAACATCCGTTAGAAGGCGATATAAAGTAAGAGGCGAACCATTCCTTCCCAAGGTTGTGCGCAGGGCTTGGAACCCAATGAAAAGCAAAAAGCAGCTTCGAGAGATCCCCCTTTCGGTGACGACCATGGAAAACGTATTAAGGATTACAAATTGAGGGCACGCACCTGGAATGTCCGGTTGATGTCTTAGTAAAAATAAAGACAGATATCACCGCCAAGAAGTGAAGGACCGAGTAGGTCCTTGTGGCATTTACTACAGTGGTCCCCTAAAGGAGAGCAGCTTCGGTGTTGGAGGCGTGGTGGGAGAGAGACTCCGTTGCCTAGTCCTGGCATTCAGCCAGGTGAATGAACGTCTGGCCACAATCCATATCAAAACGAAGTTTTGCAACATGATCGTTTTGAGCGCACTTATGAGAGCTGCTCCCGCCACGATGTCAAAATTGTGCGTGGCGACCTTAACGCCAAGGTTGAAAGAAGGTACATATCTTTGGCCTAACGGTCAGTAAAATCGGCCTCCACGAAGAAACGTCCAAAAATGGGTTAAAGCTGATCGACTTCGTCGGGTCCCGATGTGGTTATTTGTAGTACTTGGTTCCAGCGTTGAAAATTACAGAGCGTATTTTATTCATAACAATGTATTTTTGTACATAATATAAATAAGGTAAATTAAAACTTGACCTATCGGATTGATACTACGCCAACTCCCATTTAATACATGTAATGATTTTCGTTTCAACCTTATGCCGAATATATCTGTCAGTGTATGAGTTATATAGATTATATCGTCACCTGAAATGCAAAATAACGTAACAACATTTTCGAAAATTTACAGTGGTATGAATGAAACATGAAATAAAATGGAACATGAGTGAAACAAAATTTTAATATTGGTTAAAACTGGTTTATATCTGACCGCAGAACCTGAAAATGTTGAACATATGTAATATTATGTATGTAATTTGAAGTAGTGAAGCGTAATCAATAATAGTACACTCAATCTCGAATTTTTTGATGATACGTTATTTTGCATTTCAGGTGACGTCATGTACATACATATGTATAAAATTGATTATATTCAGATCCTCTGATTGGCATTTTGATTCTTGCAAGTTGCAAAAGTGTAACAAGTTCGGTTTCACCCGAACTTAGCTTTTCCTGGCCTATTGTTTTTAAAATAAATTAGGTTTATCCAATGACAAATTTCTCCTAAGCGTTCGCCAGTTCTGAAAATATACAAGAAATTATTTTTATTCAAAAAATAAGTATTCGTGTGATTTGGAGAATGCAGAACCGCATACTATTTCTAGTAGATTAAGAAATATTAAAAAAATATTACAGACTTTTTCAATTAACATTTAAAGAAGTAAGCAAAAATAATATGAATTGTTTTCGTTCCTTAAACTTTTTTTTGTTAACAATGCTCTCTAAATATAAGTACATTGTCTTGTTTTATTCCTTATGTTTTTTGCTGTTTAAAGTTAAAAATATTGTTTAAATATCATTAAAAACTAAATAAATAGTTAAAGTTCACATATGATTTTTTGATAGATTGGGTTGTCCGATTAACCGGATTCCTGTAATTGAATGAATTGTTCAATTTAACGAGTATCGGTTAATTTAACGGAAAATTGTGCAAATTTTGAGTGCAATTGTCCGGGGTGCTATAGTAAACCCCAAATACATACACATATACATTTAGCGTAGAAGTGGGCGAAGCTCTAATTGGTACTTGTTATGGAAATGTAATAACATCATAATATTTATTGTATATATTTTAGATGCGGAATTGCTTTATTCAATGTTGCCGGATGGTCTCCAGCGGAAGAAACCATTTTGTGGACCCTACCATTCAGTACGTTTAAACATATCTATCATTTTATTTGTTTTTAGTACTAAATGTTAAATGTGTAACCGCTTATTTTCCTATGATTTAGTTTTTTTCGTTTTACTCGTTTATTTTTTGTTAAAAAGTGTTAGTGTACGTATTGTATATGATTAAAATTGAAAATTTCTCATTTTTAAACTCTCGTTACATGTGGCTTCAGAATAAAATACGTTTGTCTACCTAACAGTTTCTTGTAATAGCTAAAACTAATGGAAAGATTTAGAGTTATGCTTACATTTAATTGCTCAATTGGCGATACGCGTTCAACACCGGGTGTCTATCTGCCTGAGCAAACGATAACTTGAGTATAACTTGAGATATATTGATGAAACTTGCTAAAAATGTTCCTTTGCACGATCTTTATTTGTTAAATAAATATGATATGAAATAAAAAATGTGATTACGCAACATCTGATTTGACAGTGTGAAAATGGTTGAAATCGGATTATAACATTGCCAATCCCTTCAAAGCGGTTATTTTGAAAACTACTAAAAGAACGATAACTCTGTAAATAATACAAGCTAACACAACTTAAAATTCCATTTAATTTTTTCACTTTTCGATAATTTGTATGTAGGTACAAATTAAAGTACAAGAATATAAAAATGAAAAAAATTTTGCACAAAAAGTTACTTTAAAGTAATCCGTCTCGTTTCTAAAAATTATACATAATAAAAAGATTTTCTAACTTCCACTTAACTTTATACCGTTCACCATACATAAATCAATATGCCAGATATATAATATTAGCCAAATGCACTCAGTGTATAATATTGAATATTTTATAGTTTAATCCCGAAATCGTATGAAATTATTGTCATTGATAAAGTGGGGCGAACTAACGCATTTGGTTTGCTTTCCGAATAGCTTCAATGGAGCAATTCAAATGGTTTCTTTCTAAATAACAATCTTATAGAATATGCATTTATAAATAGTTACATTATTGATTATTACTTACCGCAGTGGCATATATGTATGCACAAAGGCATTTGCATTTACCGTGCAGATCAGTACAGCTAGGATAGAGGAAAAACATACTGCAACTTACAAACAACAAGACCAGATAACTAATTTGAGGTCCTGCTTATGCTTATGCGAAGAAGGGGAAATGGCAAATATACAAATTGCATAAATAAGAAAGCAGAAGCTTTACAGCTGGAATAATGTACATAATATGAAGTTCGCAATAATTTATAGTGAAATGAAAATAAAACATTCAACTGTAAAATAAACATAAAAATTGAATATTAACTTATTTATATACATGTGGGCAAGGGTTGGCAACATCCCCACCCCCGTGAATCAACCCGATTCACCACCATCAATGTCAAGAAGGGCTAGTTTTGAGACTGCGCGCTGTTTAACTCCTGTCACCATCAGTCCCAGGGCATTAATAGGCACAAACAATTTTCATATTGTGCCCTTAAAAAAAGATAACATAGATGAAATAAAAATTCAAACATACATTGAAAAAAGTTTCATAGATATTGTAAAGCACTTGCCAAACAATAACAAGAATTACTACTCATACCAACTGAAGAGCTCTAAAGTTGTTGGCATAAAAAGTATAGTCTTCGGTAGACTCTATCGATGTGAAAGAAGCTCTGAAAGAAGGTGGTTTTAGCATTAAATCAGTAGTAAATATTTTTAACAGGAACAAAGTTCCACAACCAATGTTCAAAATAGAACTGATGCCACATTGTAACCAACTAAAGAAAAATGAAATACAATTTAAAATATCTTCATCGCAGAACTACCGCTGAGGAACCACATAAGAGAAATGGTCCAGTACAATGTACAAACAGCCAAGACTATGGACACACGAAAGCATATTGCACTCTAAGCAGTGCTGTGTGGTGGGTGGTGATCTACATCCTACTTCTAAATGGACTCTTAAAAAAGAGGATTTAAATAAAAAATGCAGCAATTGTGGAGGAAATCACACTGCTAACTGCAGGGGTTACCCGGTATATAAAGATTTGAAATCGAAGTTGTCAAAGGGCATTCAAGCACGTGGTAACCAACTGCTGAATATTCCTCCGAATGAAAATATTGAAATCACCGTCTATATTTCAAAACCAGTAAATCTTAAAGGC
>CM050323.1:80983204-81008204 GCA_027475135.1 Bactrocera correcta | reverse complement strand
AATGCTTGGATGACGTCTCAGATCTTTCACGATTGGTTTCACAAGATATTTATTAATGAAGTAAGAGGAAATAATTTCGCTTTTAATTTTAAAATATTTTTTTGTTTACAGGTCATCCAGTTTTCCAAAAAAATAACTTGCCTTCGAAGGCTCTTTTGCTTATTGATAACTGCTCCGCGCATGCACCGATTGAGCATCTTCAAACAAAGATGGCAACATAGTTGCATATTTCTTGCCGCCAAATGTGACAGCAGCTGTGCAACCAATGGATCTTGTTTACAGAAGTAAGTTACTTGCTGAAATAATAGCTGAAGGTGGTGCACTGAATAGTCTGTTGACATCCCATTCCAACCGAAAGGCAATAATATTTCTGAAACAAGCTTGGGATGAGATAACGCCAACAGTGATGAGGAATTCTTGGTCAAAGTTGTTAAATTGGACTCTGGCCAATACGACAGCGATGATGACGTGCCACTAGCACAGTTGCTTAACAAAAATGAGGACTGCAACGAAGCTCTCCAAGTAAATCAAACTCTTTTAGCAGAAATTGATCCAAACAGTTTCATGTGTATTGCTGACATCGAGAAATGGAATAAAGATGAGTTTGAAGACGGAACTGGTGATAACTTAAGTAGCGATGATGAGTTTTCTGATAGCAGTGAAGATGTTGTTGATGACACACCAGTTGTTTCAAATATTATAGCTTTTGGGAAAGATTTAAACAATTTAATAAAATGGTGCAACAAGAGTGAATTGTCTTCCAGTAAGCACATGGCCAATCTTTTGGCCCTCCTAACGATATTGTTATATCGAATTTAAAGAAACCACAAAAAAAACAAATATTACTGATTATATGTCAAACAAAAATTAATTTTGAACTGAGCCTTTATCCTGAATTTTTAATTAATTTCTAAAATTTTTAAATTGCTTTTGTTTTTAAAAAATTTTTTGTTATGTACTGGACGAATTGTTTGTTTTTAAATAAAATAAGAAAATAAATAAATAAAAATGTTTTTATATAGTTTTTGGAAGTGGCTTAACTCTTAGTTTTATTATTCACGTTAAAAAAAACCGTCCAGAAATTAGAACTACCCCAAAAACAAAGTGGTTCTAATTTCCGAGCGTTACTGTACTTTTTCAAACTGTAATAATAGGTTGTCAAAAAAGTCTTGCGGTATTTTCGCTAGTTGGCGCTGAAAGCGCGTAGTTCTAGTTTTATTCGTCGCATCGGGTCATGCTATTCCTTTTTGGAAAGCTCATTTCGCGCTAACAGTGTTTGATTGATTGTCGTTTCTTTTAAGTCGTTCGAGAGTTATAGCGTCGCAAACATGGAGCAAAATAAAGAGAAAATACGGCATATTTTACAGTACTACTACGATAAAGCCAAAAATGCATCTCAAGCCGCCAATAAAATTTGTGAAATTTATGGACCCGATACAGTTTCCTTTTTCCACCGCACAACAATGGTTTAAAAGTTTTCGTTCTGGTGTAGAGGTGGTCGAAGATGCGCCACGCCCCGGGAAAAGGCCTTCGTCGAAAATTGCGATAAAATCGCGAATTGGTCGAAAGGGGCCGGGCATAGTAGTCAAAAACCCCGTTATAAACCATTTGAAGAAGCTTGGAAATCACTAAGAAGCTCGATGTATGGGTGCCACACGAATTGATTCAATAAAAATACCGCAAGACTTTTTTGACAAACCATTTCTTCAGTTTCTTTTTCAGGGAAAATAATCTTTCTTCTACAATAATTTTTTTGGGTTTTTGGGAAAAATTTATTTTTTATCTCAACTTTACAATTATAAAAATTTATTAATGCATTTCCGTCGAGTACAATTTCTCTATTGTCACAGTCTTGTTTCATTTCTTTTTTTATGCATTTTTTAATCAGAATAATTTCGTTTTGATATCTTCGATCATTGTGTCATTGTTATATTTGTATTTACATTGGTTTTAAAAGGACAGACGTTAATTTCTTTTAAGTTTTTGAAATGTGCTCCTTCTGTATATTTAAAAAATATTTTGTTTTCTATCGTAATTGCATATTTCTGTTCTCCTATCATTTCAAAATGTTGCCTATTAGGTAATGGCGTTATTAGTATTAGATCTGCTTTAACGTGGTAATTGGTATTTTTATAGCTAAAAGTAATGCGCCACCCTTTTTATGAAAGGAGTCCTGTCTCTACGTGTTTTAATTTAAAAATGTCAATATTGAATTTTCAATTTCTTCTGTTGATAATTTACTAGGGTGTAATATATTATGGTTTGCTGAAGCTATGTTTTCTTGAATTTGTTCAATTTTACTTTCTAAGTGTTTAAGTTTAAACATCTGATCGAAATAAAGCATGTGTTTTATAATTTTTTCGTTTGATTTATTTATTTTTTCAAAGGTTTTTAGTATTTCTGTCCTATCGTCTTCTATGGAATGTATTAATGGATTTATTGAAGTTGTCATTTATGTATGTATATATTTGTTGATTTCCGCTCTTATTATCTTATGATTGTTTTTCTCTATTATTTCTAAATGTTGTAGTATGTTTTCCCTATCTTCATTGTCCATTGTGCCGAAGAGCCATTTGTTTTGTAGCCCTACAATATTAAATAGTCATCTGCGTTTTCTGTTATTTCCAAGAGGCTTAATGTGTTTATTTTTGCTTTAATACACTTATTTCTTCATATAATATTTCCCTGTCATTCCTGTTATATTGGTTGAAATTATTTTCTAAGTTATTTTTAATTTTATTTATAATCTGCTTAAATTCCTTGGGGTGTATTATATGGATTACCGTTACGGTTTGATTCACTATCTCTATTTCTCTGATTCTTATTTTAGCGTATCCCGATTGTTCTCAAGCTTGTTTATTTGTAGAAGTCCATTTATTGCTGTTATTATCGTTAAAAGTATTGTAATTTTCGCCATTTTGAAATTTAAATTTTCGTTTAACTTGAGTCTTGTATGCTCTTTTAAGTATTTAAAGTTATCTACTCCCTTGTACCTTCGTTGTGCTTTGTTAACTCTATGAAAAATTTTTTATATATTTATTCCTTTAATCGTGTATGTTTACTCTGCTTTCTTTTTTATTGATATTATTTATTATATTTTCTTTTTGCTTTTGTAATTTTTCCGCGAGTTTTTTAGTTCTTGTTCGGAAAGTAAGTTGTTTATGAAATTAATTGGCCTCTTTTTTGTCGTAGAATGTATGGTATTATTATAAGCGGTTATTGCTTTAAATACTTTCTCTTTCAAATTGTCGTTGTTATTTGCATCAACACTAAAAAGTCTTAAGTGTTCATTCAAAGTTAAGTGTAATCTTTCAACATCTGCGCTTCCTGTTTTATTATAAGTGGTCGTTAATTGTAGGTTTATTTTATTATCTTTTAATAATTGTTTTATTGGTACTGTATCTAATTCATTGTCTGTTACTAAAGTTTCCGGTTTGCCTAAATATTGAGTTCTTTTTTTATGGCATTTACAATTGATATCCAAGTTCTGTCCTTTAATGATTTGGCTGTTGCTTTTTTTTTGTTAATTTATCGATGCTTGTGAGGTATATTATGCCTCTTTTTTCCCCGGGAGTTTCTGTAATATTTACACTATGTTTGATAGGGTTTCTGTCGAACTTCGCCTTATTGCATATTTAACAATTATTGATGTATTTCTGTATTTCTTTTTGTATTTCTTTTTGTAATTTGGGGTAGTAGTGTGTTTTCTTTATTTCCTCAAATATTTCATTTATTCCCCTGTGATTATTTTGCAGGTGTTTCTTTTCCATCAATGTTAAAAGTTCTCCTTTGTCTGTTTCATCTTTTAAAATTATGTTTGATTTCATTATTTTTAGATTTGCATTATTTGCGAAAAATTTTATATATAAATCTTGAATTTGTAGAAATAATTTGTCATCTTTGCAGTAAATTACTATTAATCCTTTTTCCAGTAAGTTCTCTTGCATTATTTTTAAAATGTCGCTTTCAAGTGTTACGTTTATTATGTTTATTATGTTTCTTATTTTCCTATTTTCATTTGATGTATTATTTTCTTTGTTATTGATTGCCTTTGCGCTCTTTGAATTATAAATTGATTTTTACATATATTGTATGTTTTGTTCAACTTGTAAATGTATATTGTTACTAATGAGTCCGTTAAAGTTCTTGTTAAAATTGCATTCCAGGAATTCACATATGATTTCTTTTTCATTAAATTATTTAAATATTGGGAATCTGCAAAGTTTCTTAATTTCCGTTTTTCTTCCCATTGCTATGACTTGCACATCTACTTCCCTTTTCCATTTCGGGTTACAAACATTTTCGTTGATCAAACTGAAATCTTCTCCAGTGTCAATGATGAAATATAGCTTTCTTATGTGTGTATCTGTTATTAAATAGGGTAATTGTTTTGTGGATCTCACTGAAAATTTGTATTTGCATTGCCAATATCCATAGGTTCTGGCTTATTGCGTTTTGATATTGCGGACCGATTATAATTTCCTGATTGATTGTAATTCCGCGTTTGATTCCCATCTCTTTGTTGATTAAAGTTTCTCTGTTGGTTGAAACCCTGTTGGTTATAATTTGTGTTTGTTGCTTGGTTTGACATTCTAGTTTGGCTCGATCCGTTGCCACTGTTATACGAGGTACAATCAGCAAAATTCGTTTTCATACACTCTATTTTTTCAGTAAAAATATAAATTTTCAAGCCAATTTTGAAATGAAAAACTAGATTTGGATAGAAAATTACAGCAGAATGCGAAATGTATTGATTTTTATATAAAAGTAAATAATATTTCCATGAAAACTAAAAGTATAATATTAACAAAGGCAAAAATCGTATTCATACATCCCTAAATGAAACCTATAATCAATAGCATAAATTAAAATTAGTATTTAGTGGAATATCCTTTTTGTTTAATAACAGCGTGCAATCGCCGTTACATTGATTTCACCAAATTTTTCGTTAGTTTTGGAGATATCTTCTTCCACTCCTTTTGCAATGCTTCTTTTATTTGTTTCTCATTCCTAATATTGTAATTTTTCAACTCTTTTTTAACGATATACCATATATTTTCAATGGGGTTTATATCTGGGCTTTGCGATGGTATTTTTGTATCAAGCGCAGTATGTTTGGGGTCATTATCTTGTTGAAACAGGTATCGACCCCTCAGTTTATCTGCACTTTGATTCAAATTTGCTTTTAAAATATCAATGTATTTCTAAGACAAATTTTCCTACTCCAGCTGCAGCAAAACATCCCCAGAACATGACGGAACCTCCACCGTGCTTAAATGTGGGAAAAAGGTTTATGTAATGAAGACGTTTATTTTTCTTGCGCCATACTTTTACCCTTCCATCACTATATTTAATATTAAATTTGGCTTCATCTGTGAATATTACACGTCTCCAGAATCGAAAATCTTTATTTTTGTACATTCTGGCAAATTTTAAACGCTTCATTCTGTTCGTTGCATTTATGTAAGGTTTTTTTGCAGCGCACAGTGGGGTCAATGGTGCTCAAAATGGAGATTAATTCCCACAAGTCTTCTAGTTATGGAAAAGTTATTTTTTTTTAGTTAATGAATCATAAAGAAGTAAGAAAATAATGCAATTCGAGTTTTTTGATTGTTCTTTTTTTATATCTTAAAAAACAAAAATATGCTGAACATCGGTTTTCTAAATTTTTAATTTTTTTAAACTTCAAATCTTATTTAAAATATATAAACTGTTTCTTCATCATCAATCAATCATATTCATGATCATTGTCGTCTTTGCTTGAATTTTTATCATCGCCTTCAGCATTATCGTAATCATCAACTTCATTATTATTGCCTAAAGAGTGGCACGATCAACTCTAATGCTTCTTTGGGTAAATCCTTTTTTTCTTGTGGTTGATATAACGGGGTCAGAACTGATTAAAAGTCTGTTAAATATGTCTTCATTTGCTTTTTTTTCTGCTGCATTTGCGAGAAGAATGTTCTCTAAAATTCTTAAAATCTTTGTTTCGAGCTTCCTGAGCTTCTTCTGATAATTGTCCGATTGGCAACATAGCGTGCGATATTATTTCTGGTCCATGGATAAAATATTTGTAAAGTGCTGGAGGCATGTTATAACTACCAAGGAAATTATGTCAAATTTATGTCAACTTTAGCAATTGCTGCTGACATCTCGGGATTTTGAAAGAAACGCCTAGCTGTATTGCCATCGTTTGAATTCCCAAAGCCAGGCTTCGGTTGGTCAACAATAAGACCAATTTTATCTTTAAATCCTTTTTGAATCCGTGCTTTATTTACCGAAACTAATAGTTTCTCGCTTTCTGTTCGGGGGTTGCCACTTTTTTATAGACAATTTATATGATAAGTGGAAAAGACATTCAAAGAACCTAATCCACCTATGAAGTATTGAAAGCCCAAATTGTAAATTTTATGTTTTTACAACTTTCTTCACCATTTCATCAATTTTATTAAAATCTTTCGAGCTAGCTTCACATAAATAACATTTTTGTGTAGATGTTGTTTCTGTTAATGCGTTGCATACTTTTCCATCAACCATAGATAAAATTAAATTGTGTTTAACTTCCAAATATTTATTTCCATAAGGTATGTGTAACCGAATTAACAAGATTTCGTATTTCTATACCAACTCTTTCGTTGTCAGTTCTAGAAACAGCTGTGGACTCTTTTACAAATTCAATTTTTAAAGGCCTGCAGAACCTGGTAGAAGCTGGGCGCGGATTTGCCATATAATTTTGCTTCCACAAATCAACCTGATTGGAACAATACAGGTGATGAAAATTGATGAATCATTTGCACCCGGATTATGGTACGCTTGCTTATATGAGCTGTGTACAGAGCTTCCTCCGAATCCCCACTTAGTGTACAAGCATATATTCGTCATTTCCTCATCGTTCAATGTTTTAATTACGTTACAGTCTGGTTCACTTGATTAGAGGCAACAATTTTTGTGAAAGATAATGTTGATTAAAGTTTCTATATTTGATCTTTCAACAAATAGTTTTCTGCTAACTCAAGCTAAGACTGTACTGGTTTAAAAATACAAATACATCGAAATATTATTTCAGCTAACGGTATTTCGTAGCGGTAAAAGTTCGGCAGCTGCAATATTCTGCTTGATTTATTGGTTCACTTGAATTGAGGCACTTAGTTTGCTTACATCATTTGCGCAATAAAGGTGTGAAACTAAATATATTTTTTAAGCATTCATTGTGTTAAGTCGTAAACTTGTAAATTCGAATAAAATGGGAAAGCGGAAAAGTTTATCAGACCGAGAAAAAGGACAAATTGATATATTGACCTCTGAAGGACTTTCGAATCGCCAAATTGCCAAAAAGATTGGTCGAAGTCCAAATGTTGTTGATCATTATGTGAAAAAGGGTGCCTCCTACAGTAAGAACTGCAAAGGTAGGACTGCGATGGCTTTAACACCAAAGGAAACCCGGAAAGTCCTTAGGATTGCATCCAATTCCGCACTTTCAACATCAAAAATTATAAAATTAGCTGATGTTGCAGCTAGCAAATCCACAGTTAGAAGGGCTATTCTGAAAGCACCACATCTGAAATATAAAAAATTACAAAAAAAACCGCCTTTGAATAAACTTCGCAAGCAACGTCGCTTCGATTTTGCAAGAGACCACATAGCTTGGAATTCTGTCACAAATTACGACCCTGGTGAATGGAAAAAAGTTGTATTTAGTGACGAAAAGAAATTTAATCTGGATGGGCCGGATGGATACAATTACTATTTCCATGATTTAAGAAAGGAGGAGAAGTACTTGAGTCGCCATCACAGCCGTGAAGATGAAGTTATGGTATGGGGAGCAATATCGTACTATGGCGCGTTCGAGCTGAGAATTGCAGAATCCAGAATTACGGGAAACAGCTATAAAACGATGTTGGAATCATCTTTTCCAGAGATTCGGGAAACACTCGGACCAATTCAATGGATCTTTCAACAAGATAATTCTCCTGTCCACACTGCAAGATTGGTCAAAGCTTGGATGGCGTCCCAAAACATTGAAACCTTAGCATGGCCCCCGTATTCCCCAGATCCCAACATTATAGAAAATGTATGGGGATGGCTAACTCGTAAGGTTTAAGAGAACGGACAACAATTTGAATACAAAAATGATTTAATTCGAAGCATTAAAGCGGCCTGGTCTGAAATTTCGCTAGTCTATCTCGAGAGTTTGTACAAATCCATTCCCCAACGTGTTTATGAAGTAATTTACAAACAAGGTGGCAGCACAAATAATTAATCTTTAAAAAATAATGGTTAAAAAACTTTGTTCTTGTATCTATTTATATATTTTTTCTAAATTTGTAAGTGCCTCTATTCAAGTGAACCAATAAACCAAGCAGAATATTGCAGCTGCCGAACTTTTACCGCTACGAAATACCGTTAGCTGAAATAATATTTCGATGTGTTTGTATTTTTAAACCAGTACAGTCTTAGCTTGAGTTAGCAGAAAGCTATTTGTTGAAAGATCAAATATAGAAACTTTAATCAACATTTTCTTTCACAAAAATTGTTGCCTCTATTCAAGTGAACCAGACTGTATTCTGGGCTAAAGTTATACGCTTAGTGGTATAGTCTAAAAGAGCTTGCAAGCTTACTTGTGCTGAAATCTCGCAAAAATGCATGCTCTCACGTCTAGGATAACAATCCTGTTTTGCTGATTGGACATATGAATAAGTGATGATTTGGCAATACTTTTATGAAATTTTTTCGCTCTCGATGGTGAACTTGCAACCTCTTTCACTATCTTTGACGCTTCCACTTGCCCTGAAGCTCTAAAACTCATTTGTGCAGCATAAGCTAATAAAGGCAAAGGCACAATATCTCTTAAAAATTTACTTTTTTTTTGCTTCGTTTTCTCATTTGATTCTTCAAATGAAAGTTCTTTGCGGCCACGTTTCATTCCTTGTAGATGGGTGAAACCTATCGAAGAATTCAACCAACTTTGGTTTATTCTAAGGGAACGCTCTTTATGCCTATTGGCTCTGCTCCAACGAATTTTAAATTGACTAATAAAGGTTTTTATCCTGTCATCAAACTCTTTTATAAATTCATCAGATGGCTCAATACGCTTTTTCAATTGTTCTTTTAAAAATTCAAATTTTTCATTAAATTTATCACAGCCAGAGTTTTTCATTATGTCATAAAGACTTTGACGAGGAACCCAAGTTACATTAGAACTGGTTCCTATAAGGAAGATAATAATATTTTTATCCTCTTTAAATGTAGTCAATGACGGTATCGCTTTTACCATGTTAGTTAAATATACATCACTATTGTTATTTCTCTCGACTGCACATGACATACAAACATTAGTAATAAAAATTGCGCGGGAAAAAACAATGTCGGTTATCATGATTTTACATGCCATATTTATTAATTATTACAAAATGTAAGAAATCAAAATTTTATTTCAAAAATGTATGTGATGATGTTTATTATTATACATATGTCTGTAAGTAAAACGCGAATTTTAGACTATTCCGGAATATGTCCTTATGCATTTAAACTGCCGCTTATCGTAACGTAGGGTGTGAACAAAGCAAACAGGCATCCACTGAACAACAAAAACAATAACAAACCTTTTTTTTGCAATTGCTGTATTTGTTCTTCTTCTGTCTTGAGAAATTCGTGTATATTTGACCAGGCAGTTCGCATAAAGCATATACTGAGAAAGTGCGCAGTATTGGCGCAACTTTTTTTTTACAAAAAGAAACCACAACAGCCATAGATTACAGGAATGAAACAAGATTTGCTTTACCCCGCTTAACTCACAACAATATGTCTGCATATAAGGTCGAAATCCCAATATTTTAACGCTTTCGCCCAAAAAAAAATTAAAATACTTAGAGAGACGTAAAAACACAAATGAAATCTTTTTGTATTTACTAAATTACCTGAACAAGAAGGCTCCATTACAATTTTCTCAAGATTTGTCCAGTTAAAGAAAATAAAAAACTTCGAAAAATGAAAAAATCACGTATATCACTGTGCCCATACAAAAAGAAATAAACTTGCAATTTTCAGAGAATATTACAAGAAAACTGTAAATTTTTTGCCAAATATTTGTTAAGTTAGTGATGAAGAATTTTATCTACTTTTGTTTGATACCAAAAATTTACTTGTACCTTGAATTTTTATTTTTGAATTAATCTCCAAAATCGACACATTTTACCCCAATGTGCAGCGGACCTGTTCCTTATTTTTCGTTTTCGAAGAGTGTTACGAATGGTCTTCGCTGTTACAGTCACGCCTTGGAATTCAGTTAATATTTTTGCTAACTTTGGTGCCGAAATTGTTGGATCTTTACGTACCTCTCTCACTAAAAATGACATATTTCTGCGTGAAAGTTTGTTTTTACATTCATTTCGGCGCCTCTTTTTCACTGTTTTATACTTTTTAAATGTATTAACTATATACTCAACTGTTGCATGGCTTCGGTGTATTACTTTTCCAATTTCCCGTAAAGATTTTCCGTCTTGGTGCAAATTTAAAGCCCATTATCGAATATCATTTGGAACTTCCGAACCTTTTCTGCCCATTTTAGAAAAATACTTTCCCGTTGACGATCAAATTCAAACTGATGCATAATTTATGACAAAAGAATACGGCCATTATTTCGGGGAACTCAAATATTTGCTTTAGCTAACGGTAATTCCTACGAATAGTGAGTTTGCAGACTGTCGTTTAGTGTATGAATACGAATTTAGCGTTCACGCCAACTGAATTTTTCGAATTACTGGAAAATCTTCAGTAGGAATGTAAAATAGTTATATTCTATTGCTTCATATTTGTTTAAGTACATTTGACGCATAAATTCAGATTTTTAGTTTTGATAATTTAGTAGAAAAAACGTTTTACATGTAAAAATGGGGCGTATGAATATGAATTTTGCTGACTGTATGACAATTAAGTAATGAGACTGATTCCATAAAAACCTTATATTTAAAAATTATTCTACAACTCTGCCATCCCCTTCAAAGTAGTCCCCTTGGGCAGCTATACAGTGATTCCAGCGCGTTTTCCATGCTTCGTAACATTTCTGGAACGCTTCGACTGAGATGTCCGCGAGTACCTTCGTCACGGCCGCCTGGGTGTCTGTAATCGACTCACAATAGGTTCCTTTTACCACCGATTTGGGGAGACGACGTGGGGAGACAACCACCTGGGCACGACTAATAACACCATCACCATACACTCTTACAATTTTAGCGTACGTTTCCGAAGCTGTTTCATCCAATCTGGCGCAAAATTTTATCGCGACGCGTTACTCTTGATTTCGTTTTTCCATTTTCGTAACGAGCACTACAAACACACGTCTACTTAACTCGACGCACATGGCGGTGGTACATATATAAAGGGAGAGGGGAGAGATGCCGGAAAAAGAGTAAGGGAGTTTCAAGGTCACAGGTTTACCACAAGCGCGGCAATAAGATCAGTCTCATTACTTAATTGTCAAACCTCGTAGTTATTGCCTACATTCTTTGGGACATAGCCACCGTTATACCTGTTTTGTGGCATATAATTGTTATATCTATTATAACTGCTGTTATAAGTGGGGATATTATTTATATTTTGCTTGGGTCTCAGTAAGCTGCTGTGACTGTAACACTTGTATCTCCTCAGTCGTCAGTTCCTGGGTGTGCTCCTCGATGAGCTCGTTCACGTCTCTCCCTTTCACCTCTAGATACAACTGCACAACTTATCACAGCGGAAGCACGCTGCTAACTGATGGTGATGGCGCGACTGCGTGTTACTACCGAACCGGACTCGAATCTCGAATTTCGTTCGTAACTAAAAGTAAAAAATCACTTGCTCGTCGGCTCGTATCTCGAAAAACTCGTATGTTGGGGCACTCGTATGGCGAGGTACCACTGTATTTTCATTCTGCTGGTATAAATCTTCAGCTGGCATTTTAGGACCTTTTTGTCCCAAAATAATTTCTTTAAATAAAACATTGCCAGTAAAATCTTCGGCTGGTTTTGTAGAACTTTTTCGTTCCACAATATTTTTTTTTATACTTATTATTTTATTATGCTGGTATAAATCTTTAGCTGGCGTTTTAGGACCTTTTTGCCCCAAAATAAATTTATTTGATATAATATTGCCTTTGAAATCATCGGTTGGCGGTGTATAACTTGTTTGTTCCGCAATTTTAATATTTCTTTCATTTTTACTATTACCGATACTTTTCTCTGCTAGTTTTTTGGAAGCTTCTTGTTCCTTAATTTTGTAATTCTTATTCGTATTTCCCCATGTTTAATTGAAACTTTTTTTCCTTGGGTTTTAAGTTTTCCCGAGTTTTATTTTCAAAAAATGTGGTCATACTTCTGTTTTCGTTTTTCTTGTTATTCTATAATTAATTTTTCTATTGGACACCTTAATTTTTTAAAGAAAATTGTATCCCAAAAGGAGATTCGATTCTAATCCTTCCGTTTTATAAAAGATTTATTCGACTCCAAATATGGTTATTATGTGGTAAAATTTGATAAAATTTGATCACGGTTTTCATGCCCTTATAAATGGCTAATTTGTTCTTATTATTGTAAAACCCAGGCTTAATGTAGCTCCCGTAACGACTATAGCTTTTAAGTTTTTATATATTAATTTGAAGTGATAAAATTTGAGATAGGAGAGTTCATACCCTCTTCGCCTAAAAAACAGCTCTCATTCATATTATTAATTCTTTAATTTTTTTCTTGCGAGCGAAAGCTATGATTACTTTCTCTTTGTCGCTTTACACCATGTGCTTAGTGGTTTTGACCCCTATTGACCTGAACATTTGCATTCGCTTGTATTGGTTTTACATTTTAATTAAAATTTCTGTTGCCTTGTCTCCTCACATTAAAACTTCTATTATTAAGTCTAGATATAGATGGATCTATATACATATGTAGGTGTTGGTTTTGGAAAATTATAACGTATATTGTTATTTGAGGGGTTGTTCGTTGAGGAAACCTTAAATTGTTTTTTGTATAGATTGGCCTTGACTTGTTACTGTCACACACGAATTGTTTTATTTATTAATAGGGTCAAATTTTTTTACGAGGTTGTAATATTCTACTACAACCGACATTACACCCTGCCTTAGGATGCTTAGATCCTGTTCGATTATATGTATAGGACGTTTGTCCGCAAATGCGAAGTCGAAACAAGATAGAATTGCATCGAAATTGAGTACCGTTCCATGGTTTGTTAATGCAACGTTTTCATTATGCGTTATTTCATTTAGAAATGTTGTGAGCGCAGCAAAGTATTTTCTACTACACTTCACGTATAGGTTCATAGCGTTAAGCGCTGCCTGTCTTCAACTAACATATGAATTCATTCTACCAGTAAATACAGGTATGGATTTAACTCCTCTAATGATTCTTGACATGCTACATTATCGTCTACTGTTTGTGTTAGAAAATCGGTTGCACTACTAGTATTCATTACTATTTGTGAGCGTAATTGTTCTCTTTCCTCACGTAAAGCAACATAGGTTGCTATATATATTTCTGGACTAAGTGTTGCCAGGTGCAATCTGACATTTCCATTGGAAAGTTTGACATTTTTTAGCATAACATCACTCAGAACGTTTTGTCATTTAATCGTGAATTGTTTTATTTACAGGGAATTAAAAAATTCATCTCGGCCAAAAAATGGAATTAACTCGTGAACATTTTTGTGCGATCATTTTTCACAACTTTCGACGTGGATTATCACGACAAGAGTGCATCGATGAACTAAAATCTTTGTATGGCTATGGAGCACCATCCTATAGCACAGTGAAAAACTGTTAAAACGAATTCAATCGTGGCCGACGCTCGCTCAAAGACGAATTCCGTGAAGGTCGTCCAAAAACAGCCGTTGTGCCAGAAAACATCGATGCCGTACGTGAACTAATAATGCAAGACCGTCATGTAACATACCTTCAGATAGAGGCATGCCTATGCATTTCTCCCATCAGCATACATTCGATATTGCATGAACACCTGGCCGTAAAAAAGGTTTGTTCTCGTTGGATCCCGCACAATTTGACAATCGCTCAAAAAAAGGCTCGTGTGGATTGGTGTAAAGAAATGCTGAAAAAATAGGATAGCGGTGCTTCAAAAGACGTTTATAAGATCGTCACAGGTGACGAATCATGGATCTATGCGTATGAGCCCGAAACAAAACAGCAATCGACCGTGTGGGTCTTCCAAGACGAGCCAAATCCAACGAAAAAAAAAACATTTTCGTTGATAAATATGCCTATTTTCATTATTAGGCCAGAAATATATATAGCAGCCCTCGTATAATACTGTCAGCAATAAGGCAAGTTATTAAATCTACGGTCAAAGCGTAACTGCGATTTTGTCTTATTTTCTGAATTTCTGTTGATGCTCTTCCATTCTGGAGGTTCTGGATTTCAGAATCGTAGCTTGAATAGCTTGAATTATAAAATTTGTACTATAATTTATTGGCTGTATAAGCCCTCATTTATTGATTACCGTCTTTTTGATTAATTATTTTCATTTTATTCCCTCTAGGATGAGATGCTTTTTTTATTCTGGAGGGTCTGGAGTGCAAAATCGCAGATTTAAGCTTTTATTATAAACCGGAGGGTCCCCCTTGCAGTGGTAAATCGCGGTTTTAATATATTTTCTTATATGGCTGGTCGAGCCTTTAATTATTATTTTATTGATTTAAATTGGACGAATGGGTCTTAATTTTTTATAATTCTCTGGAGGGTCACTTGAATGGTGAATCGCAGAGAATTTTGAATTGTTATAAGCTGGAGGATCCTCCCGAGCGTGGTGAATCGCAGCTTAACATTATGTTATTTATTGTTTGTACAAACCATTAGTTATATTCTTTGATTATCAAAAACTCACTTGGAAATACCAAATTGAAGACCTATATCAAGACCTTTCAAAACGTATAAATCTACTCAAAATCATATGCAGCATGCAAAGTGGTGCACATACAAAGGCTTTATTAAACATTATAAAAGCCTTGATATTGGGGAAGAATCTACTATGGCCTTATTGTATATGGCAAAACATCCAAACGATGTCTGCAGAAAATCAAAAAATATTACCACATGGCAGCGCGCATAATTAGTCTCGCGTTTTGAACAACTCCAATTGCAAATATTCTGTATGAATTGAAACTCCCTACTATTGAAGACTGTATTTTTAAATTAACTGGGAATAAAATATATAACTGCATACAAAACTCAGATAACATCCTGTACACAGACTTTAAGAGTCTAGCGTACTCGAACAGATACCTAAAATTAATTCTACAATCACGATAATCCTCAAAATGGTTAAGAAAATAGATATAGATATTTCGAAACTAAAAACTTACAAAGTATTCAGTCCTCCCTGGAAATCTATAGAATCTCTTTTCATCTCCAGTGGTTATTGTTTAATAGCAATGAATATAGAAATATTATTAATTTCTTTCAATTAGAAATGCCAACAGGAGAAATTTGGCACACTTAAGAAATAGTGAGGATCCATTTTTATTGGAGGAAGCAACATTTAGAAAATATTTTCGTTTTCCGAAATCGTTGTGTTGGAACTTTATGCAGGAATTGCAACCTCACGATAATCGTTTCTGAAAGTCTGCTATTCCTTTTGAGATTCAGGTGAGTATTCCTGCTTTCAAATGAAGATTTTTTACTAAACATTGGTGTACTATTTCTAGTTCGTTTCAGTGCTATACTTTTTTTAAAAATGGCTCATACCAATACTGCATTGGAAATAGCCATTTATCTGCTATGAGTCAACCAAGCATATCCCGAAGTATACAAAAATGTGGAAATAAGCTTCCCAAATGCAACAGAGCACTACAACACAATTAAAATGTGGTATAATTGGACCGTATTCGTCGTCTGACGTTATTCCACATGAATACATGAACCGAAAGGTTTACTACAGTATTAACGTAGAAGCGGTTGGTTAAAATATTAATTTAATATAATTAATATAGGCACATACAAACTTATTTTTCGCCATTTAAATGCCCGTTTTCCTGGCCATGACTCTGGAATTTGGAGAACAGAATACAATTATTAAGGGAAAATGTTTCTGGTTCATTTAAATGGCTTCTAGGTGACTCAAGAAATCCACTGGAGCCATGGCTTTTAACTCCTATATCAAACACTTCTGTATCAAATGAAGTTCTTTATAACAGAATCCGTTAAAAGCCCAGGAATATAATTAAAACAGACTTTGGTGTTTTAAAGTCTCGTTTCCGGGGCTTATCTAAAGAGCGAGTGCTGAGGCATACACCCTCAAACTCCGCGTTATGGGTTTATACTTGCTCAATACTTGCTTTAAAATAGCACTTGCCATATAGTTTAAAGACTCCGCAACATTTCGGAAGCATTGTTGTGAAGTCTCCCTAAATTTTGCCTCTTCTTCGCTCCTCCTCTCCATCGTAGCCGTCGTGTCAGCAAACATTTATGGCATCTCGCTTACTGATAGACTCTGCGTATCTATATTGATTATAATGTCGTTCTAAATGTAAAAAGGAAATATCATTGCAGTTTATTTACTTATAAAAAATATGTTTATAAACATATACGCAAAGATTTTATTTAATCATAGCTCTCCTCCAATAGTTGGGTTGGCAGTCCATCAACCACGGTCCTCCCTAATGTTTCCATCGCCCGTTCTTTCAATTCGGAGGATTGAATTTCTTGCATTGGTCCTCCACCTGTCAATGTCTTATCTACTTTCGCCTTTCTTGGCCTTGAGAGAATCGGGTTTTTCGAATGGCTTACACGCTGTAAGATAAACAAGATATTTATTACAATTGAAATATGTAGTATATAAGTATGTACATACATAAGTATATAAAGATTTACCACCTTCCATTTGGTAGGCGAACGTGATGGACCTTTCAAAGCGTTTAGTTGCTGAGCCAGAGGACTTAAAAGATAGAGAAGGTGCAAATAGAATTCTGTTTGATGGTTTGATTGGACGGCTAACAAAACTGATAGAATTGAAGTAAGGAATTCACCATTCTCGCTGCTATTTAGCACAAATGAGCATGTTCTCTGGCAGGAATATATATAAAACGACTGATCTCACGCGATAATGAATAGAGAGAAATGATTTGAAGAAAAATATACAAAGTCACACAGAGAATGTAATAAAGCACTCTCTGAGTCACATAAACGTAATTATTTTGTATCATATAAACCATTTTTTCCGAAAAATGGTAAAAAATTAATTTTTTTACAAAATCGGGAAAAATTAAATAAATAAATTATTTTAAATAAATTTTTATTTCAAAAATTATATTAATTTCGACTATTATTTTGTATTAATTTCGACTACTACAAAAGGAAGATGTGCCATACGTCTTGGGTCATTCCTTTTATTTCTTCAAAAAACATTAAAGACCGTCAAAAAATATGCATATTCGCATTATTTCGATATTTTTTCCAAAATTTGTAGCAATAGAATTTCTATGGCATATACATATATTATTTCTTTGGCACATTTGTCTGTATGTTTACGAAAGAAAATACGAGCTACATACATATGTATGCACATATGTACAAACATTCATAAGGGAATAACAAGTGCCGCACGCATCTTTTAGCATCTCCGTTGTCACAGATAAAAAATAGCCGAAACTCACGTTTTGTCAAAGAGTCAACAGAAATATAGTGATGTCCAACTTATTCCAGTGTGAGAGCGCTTCAAAATTAGCGTTTTTTATAACATTTGCCATTATGGCCAGTTTGAACAAAATAATAATTTTTGGGCATTTATCAACACAACTCCCAACATTTAGTACGAATAAAAATTACTAAATAGTGGTTATTTATTACATGGAGAAACTATTTAAATCTTTTTAACATACATTAGAACAACTGACCTTTGACCTTTCAATATCTAATAAAAGGATTTAAGCTGTTAGCTCTCAAACATTAAATGTTTTTTAATCATTTTGTATTGAAAATAATACTATGATGCTTCAAGTTAAAAAAAATTCATCAAATGCCTAAAAATTTCACAAATTTTCATTGTTTAACATTTTTTATAAGTGGTCTTGAACGATGCAACAAATCCCTCCGTTTACATATTTTCTTGGTAAGATTTCAATCTGGCCATCGCTCGTTTCCAATTGCTAAACGTTAAAACCTCCTGAACTCGATCAATTGTCAAAGTTTAGGTGGTTTTGACGTTTAGCAATTGCTCTCTCACTTTCAGGGGCGAGGAGGAGAGGAGTTGGACATCTCTTTATCTCTGGAGTCAATCTATCGACATAGATAACTTGATACGAATTTCTTTGGTTCGAAATAGAGCTGTCAAAACTCGCACTTTTTATAACATTTGGCAATGATACCACTGGTGAAAAATATTAGATTGGGCATTTTATAAACAACTTTTGGGTATTTTGTAGCTTTCACATTACCACTGAGGTGTGCGCGTTATCGATATTATTTTTGGGTGCTCGGTTCCGCAGTAGGCCTATATCACCCATATATATAAAAAATTTTACAAAATACTGACATCTTGGCAGTTCGTTTTAGCGCTGCTCTTCTGGCATTCCGCCTTTTTCACTAACTGCTGGTCGACGGCACCCTGATTGTGTTTTATTGCTAGCTCAGAAAACAGATCGGGGTTCGCTGCCAGCTGACAAGCGGGAGAGCAAGAAAAGAGATTCTGATCAATTTATCTATGCTGTCGAAGCACGGACGCGACGACATGGATAATATGATACGAGACTCTTTGATTCGAGAGAGGTGTCAAAACCCGCATTTTTTATAACATTTGCCAGAGATGCCACTGACTGCTGAAAAATATTAGATTGGGAATTTTATAAATAACTTTTGGGTTTTTGCAATTTCCACACTACCTGAGGTATGCAAATAGCGCGTTACCGATATTATTTTTGATAACAAATTAAAAGAATATACTTATATAAACATCAGAAACCAAAACAATTCAAAAAATTATCACAATATGTAGGCTAGTACTAATATGCACGTAGAAAAATAAATACATTTCTTATAATTAATGTAACAATTTAAAATAATAAATGAACACGAATACAAAACAATTCACAAAGTAACAAATTAATGTAATAAAATACAGAAAAACAAAACAATTCATAAAAAAAATATCACAAATTTAAGATATATGTATTCAATACATATACTATATATACCTAATTGATATAGCTTAAAGTAATACTTACATATATATATACATATACACAATGCCAAAGTTTCCCAGAACCCAGTTTTAAATAACAAAAGATATGTAAGTAAAAAGTCGAAACAAGAAACCGAAGAAAAATTAGGATTTAAAATTATCTCGAAAATATTATATTTTTGTGCCAATTTTGAAGCTATTTTTTTCAAAAAATCCTATATATGTGAAACACATAATATTTTTTTTTTTGAAGTGAGGCGTACTTAAGTTCCTATTGAACAATTTAAGGCAAAATACATACGATTTCTAATATATAATGCTAGATTAGCATTACTGTCGCTTTGTCGCTACAACATTTATAAGGGCTGATATGCTTCATCTTATCGAATAATAATTGCCCTACGCCTATCCTGTGACAAGTGCAATCAAATTCCCTAACAAAAATTATCTCAAGTAATCTAAAAATCCCTGAGGCGGCTTAAATTAATTGCACCTATCAATTTTCCTTTCTTCCGTAGAGAGATATTTGACTAAAACTCATCTCCTAAATAAGGTAAGGGTATAAAGCAAGTGTATTTCCTAAATATTTTTGAATAAAAATAGCTACTAAAATATGAAAATGCATTGTCTCTAAAAAAATCTACCTCAACATGATCTACCTCGAAGCTGCTGTCTAATCCTATCCCATTGAACGAATGTTCAGGTCGTGAAAGTCCTTGAAACTCTTGCCACGATAAGTCCTGCATTAAACGGTCATTACTCCCACTTTCTATTATTTCATTTAAAATGTTAGGAGAAAATCTTTCGTTGGGAGCTGTCGGTTTGCAGTTTCCGTTGGTTACCAAGTTGCGTAACGCAACCCCCATGATTTCTTAAACAAATTGCAGAACATGTAAGGTGTTATCCTTACACATCTACCACCGCCCCTTCTGTGTTGCCGAAAAAACTTTTTTGTTGGGCAAAATAGCTTCAAAATTACTACTATTAAATATATTAAATAATTTATTAATAAATAAAAGATATTCCGCCGTATTACAATAACTATTAGAAGGACAAGACAAATGACCAGAACTATAAAATGATAACATTCACTGAACACTTGACTAGTAAGTTTGACACTTAGGCAATTCACAAGCTCTGTTGTATGTCTTATGTCATATTTTAATATTCTTAAAAAATACGACACTTGTGAGCACCCTTAACTGTTGTATGTTATATTTTGACATATTTCCACTTATGTACCGGGTTAAAACGGCGGCGTATTGGTTTACACTGCAATAAAATCATTTGCAACCACATAAACATCAAATTATTTTCATATTTCACTTATATTCAACTTAATTACCTGAATATCGTGGTTTCCTTCCATATTAATAACGAAATTTATTAAATTTATTAATTTCAAACACTTAAACGCCAATAATAAGAAAGTAAACAAATACAGCTGATAGAATAGCGAACTCAAGAAACATATCACGCAGTGTTGTATCAGTCATATTTTAATTTTGCATGTGAAACAACAACAGTGTTGGTATGACAGTCATAAAAAAATATGACAATATGACGATATGACGATATGACTATGACACCTTGTGAATACCCAAACTCATTTTTTGAAAATTATTTGGCGCAATGTGAGCATCTGACAGTTTCGGTGCACAACGAATGTGATTTTGCGAGTCTTTATTATAAAAGTGCATTATATCGGACCAACTTATCGGACGGGATTTAAAACTTACTTTATTTTTACAATTTTCGAGACAATTTCGGGTATTTCTTTTAAAGGTGGGGACAATCATTAAAAAAGAACACCTCTTTGCCCCTAATACCCTAGCTAAATTAAGAAAGTTAGAACTCTGATCACAAACAAAATGGCATGGATTAAGACCTATGTTTTGTAGCTGGGTAATGGCATCCAAAACATATTTTTTGGCTACATCACCTTTACAGGAACCATGGACAATAAAATACGATAGGGGGTGAGACCAAGATGTTCCACCAATACCTTGTACCATCAGAGTCATCGCACTATTATCTATTCTACAAGTGCAATTTTCATCGCCGTAATCCTCATCTTATACAATTAAGTGCCATTTCGTCACACAAAATAGACACGAATTTTTGTTCCTGACTAAATCCCCGACTTCTAAACTCTAAACATCTAATACTACTGCTATTACATCCTGGATCGCGTGGCCATTCCGAAACAAACTCGTCCAGAGTTCTCTCATCCGGAAACCTAAGAATTAGCTAAGGTGTCTGCAAGCTAAAGGTGATAAGAAGTATACACCTAAAGCTATCGTATCTACGACCGTTGGGATTTCGTTACTATGATACTATAAAATTACTATGAAAGTGGCCTATTATATCAAAACCTTCCTACCTTCTTTATACTTTTATATTTTTTTTTTGCTAAATTTTCTATTTGATATTTTAAGTAATTAATTTCCCTTTCCTTTTCTTCTAATTTATTTTTCAAACATAAATTTTCCTCCACCAATTTTTGTTCCCTAAGAGCTCTTGAAACTAAACTTAAATTTGTTTGACTTCCTATTTCCCTGGAAATAGCTATCCCTAAAAACCCTACTGCCTCCTGGGCTTCTTTTGCCACGGATGGTAACAGCATCAAATTATTACCGTTATCAATCAATCCTGATTCGGTATCATTATTTTGAAAAGAAAAATCTTCCATTCCCATTTCCATTATTGAATTGGGACTAAAAACATTTGTATAATCAAAACTAGGTTCCGGTGCATTTGGCAAATGCGTGTCCGGAACAGTATTAAGCCTTAGTTTTTTTTTTCAACCTCATTCTTAGGGAAAAGTGCCGATCACAGGCAAACAGATGCTTAATTTTGGTGTATCCTACACCCAACCGACTCAGCCAAATTAAATATATAATAAAAATACAAATAAAGAAATCCTTACAACCAAAACCTTATTTATATTTATTTTAATTGAAGCAAATACCATTATACTTTTCTACTTATTAAACTATTATTTATTTTTAAATACTACAAGTAATATATATACTATTCTTTAATTTTTAAAATTATTTCTACACTATAATCAATATTGTCATGCAATAAAATATTTATTTTTATTTAACATACGTAGTAAAATTTAATTACAAATATATAATTACAATATGAACTTAGATTAGTAAATTACATATTTTTAAGAACTACTATAATAACCCAATAAAATATCATGCACAAACTTTGCATTTAAAAAATACTATATACAAATACTCGTAGTTTTTAACTTTTGGACCAACCTGTATTTATCCTTTTCCTCGCATCCAACCACGCACTTCCTCACTTTTGGCATTTTCACTAAATTATAGAAAAATGCTAAATGAATAACTTCGAAAATGCATATATTATATAAATATTATGCAAAATCATTAATACACATAACACACACGAATTTTCTTTACCAAATATACATACACTCACTTCTATGAAATTTCGTTTCACACTGATTTTATCAGTTAGTTATAGCGGTTTATTTCTGGCATCCCGCCTTTTCTGAAATCAGCTGATAGAAATTCCCAGATCTCCATCGCTGTCAAATAATCAGAGAATGCGTTTGAGAGAAAAAGAGAGCCAATGCTAAAGTCTCGTACCATATTATCCATGGCGACGATATAGCGCCAGAACATTGTGTTGTTGGTAGAAAATCCGAGCTGTGCCGAAAGAAACTAACAAACGATCTCCAATTGTTACGGATTCCTTATGTTTTTATATGAGCTTGCATACATATCGTTACTGATTTTTGCGAGCCACGGAAAAATATCTTAGAATTGACAAATATTAGGGGTATTCTCTTGCAAAACCTTTGCACGGTGCAAGAATTGCAACGGCACAACAACAAACACACACATAAAAATATTTGCAAGAGCTGTGAAATATGTCAGACCAAAACCCATGTTTATTTGGGTGCAATGTCACGCAAAAAATATAATTGCAACCCTGTTTTAACTGTCATTTTACATAAAGTCATATTTTGACGTTAAATTGTTGAGGAATGTAAATTTTAAATAGATTTTATAATTTCTATTTAAATTATGAAGATTTATTACAATATTTTTTGTTAAAAATGTATGCTGAAGGTGCGCCAATTCACAATAGCCATGCACAATAGTCATTTACAATAAATTGACCGAAACAGCCGTTCATATGTACATATATCACTAGATTCTGCAATGGGTGCTCTCCTTCCTTTGTATGTATGTTACTGCAATTTGCAATCTTGCAAAAGAAATATAATCCTCGTGTTTTTCCGTGTTTTTTTTTTGTGTTTTGCGAGCTTGCATCAGAAAGTTGTTGGTTTTTAGCGTTTGCCATCGTCGCGAAAAGTTACTTGTGGGCAAAGGCATGATCGGCGAGATGTTACGGCGTCTGTTTTTATGATTGAAGCGAGGTCACTTGTGGAATATGCGCCTGCGTTTATGAATGAATTCGTTTTTGTTGTAAAATTTGCTACATTTGGGCTTCGCCAATTTAGCTGCCATATTGAATAGTGATGAACATGCAGATCAGTGCGCGCACATGTAATATATTGATAAGTGATAAAATCATGTTTTGAATTTTTGAATGCGCACATGCGTATACAAACATTAATATGAGTAGATAATAAGAGATGATAGAAGATGTACATATGTATATATTGTTGTGATAAATTTAATTTCTATTACTAAGAAATGTAACACAAAATTACTTATAGTAAGTATATTATGTAAAAATCAAATTAAATTATTAAATATGAGCATTTCCACAGAATCGTCAACTAGGACCAAAAATTAAAACGTTAATAAAGATACAATTTTTTTTAATAAGATTTTACAAAAATGTTTAAATTTTTTGAATATAATGTTTTCATAACCTCTCTTTGGTATTTTCATGAAAAATTTGACCGGAAACCTGAAAACTTATTTGTTTTTACTTTGAGCTATTCTAGAGGTATTTTTTCTCTTGAGTTATTTTATATGAATAACTTATGTTATGGTTGTTCTTTTCCACAAAATCTCTTTATTAATATCAAATAAAGAAGAGAAAAATGCAAAGAGGCCAAACAAAAGTCGAATAACTGTAAATTTTTATTTAGCTTATTATCTACGATCTAATCGTACGTTCGCGAACAAAAACGTAATTTATAGCTATTAATTCACTTTGAGTGCAAACAGGTGCCTGAAAGAACATGATTTTTAAGCATCCGTAATCAAAAAACAAAATTACTTTAGGTAAACAGTACATCAAACTTTTTATTTCGATTTTCAAAATATCGTACGTTTGCGACCATAAGTATTAATTTTTTTCTAAACAAGCACATATTTATATTTATTAATAAAGATGAGTAAAACAAGTGCTAAATCGCAAAAGGTCAAACATCAGGTGTACTTAGACAAAATCAAAAGCGATCCCGAAAAGATAAAAAAATATCGTGAAAAAGCAGTTGAAAGAATGAGAAAACGCCGCTCAGAGCTATCGAAATTGCCAAACAACAACAAGCTGTTAAAAGAGATGCGGGAAAAAGAACGTGAGAGGTTGAAAATATACCGCCAAAAAAAATTACAGTAGCCAAGGAGAAGAACATACATATTACTTATACTTGCAAACAAACATTAGGGAAAGCCCTAAAGAAAGCTGAAAATACATCGAGCCAACAAATTATAAAGAAAAAAATACTCGTACATTTGAAAGTGATTTAGAAGCGGAGACAAAATTAAAATTGGCGAAAGAGCTTTTTTTGCGTAAAGATATCAGCGTTCAGGCTGCAGAAAAAAGGGATACACTCATTGTTGATGGGAAAATTGTTGCTAAGCGTT
>CM050323.1:80915604-80982204 GCA_027475135.1 Bactrocera correcta | reverse complement strand
TTATAGCCGAGTTAACAACAGCGCGCAAAGTCGTTTCTTCTTTTCGCTACGTGGCGCCAATTGGATATTCCAAGTGAAGCCAGGCCCTTCTCCACTTGATCCTTCCAACGAGGTGGAGGTCTTCCTCTTCCTCTGCTTCCCCCGGCGGGTACTGCGTCGAATACTTTCAGAGCTGGAGTGTTTTCGTCCCTCCGGACAACATGACCTAGCCAGCATAGTCTTTTAATTCGCTGAACTCTTTCAATATTGTCGTATATTTCCATAAGTCTTTCGCAGAACCTTTCTCTCGAAAACTCGCAACGTCGACTCATCCGTTGTTGACATCGTCCAAGCCTCTGCACCATATAGCAGGACGGGAATTATGAGTGATTTATAGAGTTTGGCTTTTGTTTGTCGAGAGAGGACTTCTTCTCAATTGCCTACTCAATCCGAAGTAGCACCTGTTGGCAAGAGTTATCCTGCGTTGGATTTTACGCTGGTTCCAAGATAGACGAAATTATCTACAACTTCAAAGTTATGACTTCAACAGTAACGTGAGAGCCAAGTCGCGAGTGCGACGACTGTTTCTTTTATGACAGGAGATATTTTATCTTGCCCTCGTTCACTGCCAGACCCATTTGTTTTGCTTCCTTGTCCAGTCTGGAGATAATGATATAAATATCATCAGCGTACACCAGCAGCTGTACACTCTTAAAGAAGATTTTATCTTCTCTATTTTTTAGATTTATCTTTTTTTCATGAAAGGGAATCGCATTACTTTCCGGGGATACCAAATTCATCGCGGTGGTGTCAGAAGTTTCAAGCTGTTTCGTCAAAGAGGTGTTGCCTGCCGATTCTCTTTTCACGGGTCATTTCCAAGATTTGGAGTACGGTGAACATCTAGTCAGTTGGTGATATCCCAGGCCTAAAGCCACACTGAAAACTACAATCAGTTTGTTGGCGATGGGCTTTAATCCTTCACACAATACGCCCGATAGAACCTTATATGCGATATTGGGGAAGCTTATCCGATCATATTGTACAAAGAAGCTGATGCATACTCCTTATCAGTTTTTCGCTGCCGTGATTGAACAGCTCGGCCAGCAATCGGGGGCCTCCTCCGCTTTGTTGTTCTTCAGACGGGTAATATTTAGTTATTCAAATTTTTTCATGGTCGAACAATGGAACGTCTGCTCCATCCTCATCGATTAAGGAATCAGGCTCACCATCTTCTGGCGTTATGCTTTCACTGCTATTCAGCATTCTGACGAAGTGTTTCTTATCTAATTTTAATATGCTCTGGGCATCGGTTACTAGATCACCTCACCTCTTTCGTTGGCAGCTGTACGTAACGAGCTTTAAATGCAGTCTTACAGTTCTCTTACACCGAGTTGCTGATGAGTGCTCTCAGAGAGCAAAAGTGTAAGTCGAGTAGAAAAACGTTCGGCTGTCTGTTGTGATTATAGCTTTTCGACGTCTAACCTTCCTTATTTTTGTTGACGTTTTTTGCTGCACAGAGGCAGGTGCGTATCTTGGCCGCAACAAGATAGTGGTTCGAGTCGATGCTAGGAGCTCGGAGCGTACACACGTCTAAAACACTGGAGACGTGTCTTCCGTCTATCACAACATTATCGATCTGGTTGGTGGCTTTTCGATCCGAAGACAGCCAAGTACCTTGATGAATTTTCTTGCACTGGAATCTAGTATTACAGATAACTATACAGTCGCAACCAATTTGGGGATGTTTAATCGTGGAAGCTGAATTTATCGACCGTTTTGCCAAAGATACCTTCTTTGCTCACTCACGATTTGGACATCGTGCGCTCCAAAAGCTGATAGAAGGCTTTTTTGGTCACGTAGTCCTTCTCTTCCGGCGGCCGGGGACGAAGAAGTCCCTCTCCTACCACGAATCCTTTATATGGCCACTGCACATAAGAGCATTTGGTCTCAAAAACCGGGCAAAATTATTTAAAGTGATTTTATAAATGAAAATGAATAAAAATGGATGATTGAATATAATAAATAATGCAACATATTAAAATAATATAAATAAGGAAGGGATAAGTTCGGAGTAGGGAATAGTATCGACCAGATCTTATCTGTTTTTGCTCATCCCTTTTACTACTAATATGCCACATACTCAAAAAATGTTTCCTTGGTTTCACTAAGGTACCTTACATACAATCACCAATCATATGGAGCAACGTCAAGTGGATGTTCGAAAATCTTGGAAATAGTTACATCGGGGGTGGGTCAAATTTACGCCCAATTGTATCTACAAGGTGCGTTCCAAAGTAAACCGGATCTAAAAAAACAGAACAAATGGTTTTATCGGCAAAATCAATTTAAGAGGTTGTCAAAAAGTCTTGCGGTATTTTCGCTAGTTGGCGCTGAAAGCGCGTAGTTCTAGTTTTATTCGTTGCATCGGGTATTGCTATATCTTTTTGGAAAGCTCATTTCACGCGCTAACACGTGATTGATTGTCGTTTCTTTTAAGTCGTTCGTGAGTTATAGCATCGCAAACATAGAACAAAATAAAGAGACAATACGGCATATTCTACAGTACTACTACGATAAAGGCAAAAAAGCATCTCAAGCCACCAATAAAATTTGGGCAGTTTATGGACCCGATACAATTTCCATTTCCACCGCACAACGATGGTTTGAACGTTTTCGTTCTGGTGTAGAGGTGGTCGAAGATGTGCCACGCTCCGGAAGGCCTGTCGTAAAAAATTGCGATAAAATCGCTAATTGGTCGAAAGAGACCGGCATAGTAGCATCAGTCAAGAGCTGGGCATGAGTCATCAAACCGTTATAAACCATTTCAATAAATTCAACAAATCATTCAATAAAAATACCGCAAGACTTTTTTGACAACCTAATATTTTATTCAGAATAGTCTTCTTCTGCTTCAATACAGCTTTTTCCACGGTCCAAAAGCATGTCGAACGAGTGTTTTAGCTCATTGGCCGGTATGGACGCCAGTAGGCCTGTGCAAGCCGATGCATGGCCTCTCCGTCTGCATAACGCTTTCTTTTCATGGGAAAATGCATTATTCCGAAAAGGAGGAAGCCGTACGGTGCCATATCACCATATCAGGTGAATACGGGGAGTTAATGGTTAAAATGTAATTTTTGGTCAAATAATCGTCCTTTGAATGTTGGATTCTGAGAAATTTTTGGTCGTCAGTCATTTTGTGCGGAACAAACTGGGAACATTCGTAAGCCCGAATGTTAGGTGAAAATGCGATAAATCGATGTTTTGGAGATGTTCAATTTCATTTCCATAAATTTCAATGATGATTTCGGTTGATTTTTGATGAATTCACGAACAGTTTCGATGGAATTTCCGTTTTTTTTTTGTATTGGCCCTCATGATGATCATCATTTATGTCCTCTCGACCACTTTTAAAACGTTGAAACCACTCGTGCACTATGCTACGGGATAGGCAACCATCGCTATATACTTGTTTCGTCAATTGAAACGTTTCGCGAAAAGTTTTACCAATTTTAAAACCAAATTTAATGTTCTCTCTTTGTTGGAAGCTGATATACATACAACACTTAAAACGCAATAACTTCATTCCAATCGATGAAATTCCCACTGGACAATCGATAAAGATAGCAGATTTTAACGCACCAGTCGACATATAGATGGCGCCACCAGGGGGTGCTAGATTCAAAAAGTTCTTTTTACTTTGGAAGGCATCTTGTATTTTAAGCGCAAAGATATGCTGTGATGAATAAAACATGCTCTTCAATTTTCATTGAGATAGCTCAAATATTGGCGGATATATGCAGTATAAAGTCACCTTGAAGGGAACTAGTGACCCGATTCAACCCATTTTTGATACAAAGTAAGACTATTGTCAGGACGGGATTCTATGTGAATTTCAATTTCATATCTCACACAATGAACGATATTTTCGGTTAAAAATCTACTATATGTACCGGGGTCGACATCTTCGGTACCTAGGGGCTTAAACACTTCTGATTGGATTTGGATAATTTTTGCTCAAAAGGTGGTATACTTTAAGCGAATTATTACAACAAAATTTTTTCCGTTATATTAATTACTTCTTTATTTGTATACTGGAAAAGAATCAAATGGAATTTCAAATTGTGTTGAATGGTAGTAGCCGTGATTGTAGTCCGATTTCACTCATTTCCACACTGTGACATAGAAATATTAAAAGAATATCACATACTAAATTTAGTCGAAATCGGTCTGTCGGGTCCCCATATATGTGATTTCACCAAAAAGTGGGTGGTGTCACGCCCATTGTCCAGTTTTCACACCGAATCCGAAAGAGCCCTCTTATACCATCTATATACCACCCGTCTAGAATAATTTAGCAGCACTTCAGTATTATGCAAGTGACCAAGATAATTCAACGTGCTTTATTTAAAGCAGTATAAAGATGGGGAAAAAGTTTAGGTTTATATGATAAGTAGAAACCCCGTAGTTTAGTAAAAAAATTAATTTATAACTCGACCTCCCCCAACACTATTAGAAAAACACTAATTTCTGAAAACTGAAAAAATATTTTTTCGTTTTTTTTTTTTGATATTTCACTCTTGTATTGAAAAAACAAAATGGTGTATTAAACTATTTGTTCAATGCGATTCTTTTGGGTATGACTATAGATTCGAAATGTATAGCGGCGCAGGAGATTATGTCATTATGTCTAATAATGTTGCTCTACATTCAACCGACACGGTAAACATTTTTGTTAATCACATTATATAAGTTAGTGGATCGACCCTCATCTCAACTCCCTGACATCAACCTGCGGTAACTAAATCTATGGAAAGCGTCCGCTGATCGCATACCTGACACCATCAACAACAACCTGTTTATTTCCACTTTGTATTTGCGTAGGCTTGGTAGGCTTAGATTTTTAAGCAAAAGAAATTGTATTGAATCAGAAAAAGAATCAGAATAAATGTGATTGCCGAAGTGAGCAAGTCTCTGGTTTTTTAATTGGCGCACAACGTGGGGCCTGTCGTAAAAAACAATCATACTTCATTGTAAACAGATTCTCCATCAAGGATAAATCTCGAATCGAAGGTAGCCCGGCAGGCTAAGGACCTCGTCAACGAATTATAAAATCATCAACGAGTTATAAAATTATCAAGGAATTATAAAATTTAAAGGGCTCAACGATCCTCGCTTCAATCATCAGATCTCAACATACCCAAGAATTTTCATAAAGAATATTTGTAAGTAATTATTCAAGATTATTTCTTGTGGTGATTAAGTGTTATTATTAGTAAAAAATTTCAATACCAAAGCGAAAGTTTAAAAAATAAATTTAATTTTGTTTGGCATCTAAGTACTTCCTTCCTTAAATTTGATACGGTTTCGGTTTGAAATAAGAAAATTGTATTTTATAAGTTATGTGATTAAAAATGAGTGTTACACGTGAACAAGTAATAGAAATAGTGAAAAAAACCAATGAAGAAGTTAAGCAGGGATTGGCGGAGCAAATTTGCCGGCTTTCCCAAGCTCTTGACCGGCTAATTCCACCTAGCGGGGAAACTTACTTACCGGTAAGCATTGATCCTACAGTTAGTTCAGATAATTTAAGTATAGATTTAATAAAATCTCTCCCAGAATTTAAAGGGGAAGCCTCAGCGTATCCCGCTTGGCGCACTGCAGCTCCTTTTGCTATGAGCTATTATAAAGAACATTCAGAAAATATTATGCCGCTATGGGAATTTTCAGAAATAAAATTACAGATTCAGCTAATATATCCCTTTCTTCCTTTAACACGGTTCTTAATTTTAAGGCAATAAACGCAAAGTTGGATCAGACGTACGCGGATAGGAGACCGTTGTATGTTTTAGAAAATGAATTAAGTATTTTGAGGCAAGGCAATTTATCGATTGCTGATTATTACGATAAAGTTGATAAACAACTGACACTAATTATTAATAAGCAAATTATGTCCCATAATGGTAACTGTGAAGTTGTGCATTCGTTTCGGGTCTTCGTAGACCATTATGTGACATACTCTTTTCCACCAGACCAAAGAACCTTCCAACTGCGCTTGCAGTTGCTCAGGAGCTTGAAACTAACCACAAAAGGTACGATTTTGCGCGTATATTTGCCGTAGGAAATTCGCAAACGCCGAATATTCCTGTTACATCTCAGGGCCGTCAGTTTTTTTTAGGAATCAGCTAAATCATCGCACTTATTCAAATCACAACAATAGACCAACTCCTATGGAAATCGATCGTAGTATTTCTTCTACTCGACAACATGCTAATCCTTACACCAACAATGCTCTTCAAAAGCGAGACAGCAACCATTTGCCCAACCCAAATCCTCCCATTAATATCTCGACCACAACAGAATCCAATCCTTTTCCAGCCCACAGTTTTTAAGCGTAGTCGCGATCAAACATACTCTAATAGATCATCATTCCCTAAGGTGCAAAGGGTAAACTATGTGCCACATGAAATAGAAGCCAATTCTATCAATAATTACATAGAAGGAGATCAGGATAACCATGAGTACGATGATGGTTGTGAGCATCAGGAAAATGATTACAACACCAATGACTGTCATGAAGATATTGAGAGTAACTTTGCAGACGAAATCAACCATTTAAACTAAGTTCGCTCCTGCCATTTATTACGCATTTTAATAGACACAGGTACTTCCAAAAATTATGTCAAAAACTATTCTTTCTTGAAAGGCGTGAAATCGATGGAAAAAACATTCAAGCTTAAATCAATCAATGGCGTCAATCTGATTGATAAACAATATTTAATAAATTTCCTAGATTCTATCTCTTCTTTTTATTTACTAACAAATTTAAAAACGTTTGATGGTATCATTGGATACTACTTTTTGAAAAAAATTAACGCTATAATTGATATAGAGAGGGGATACTTATTTTACCGCAATGGCCAAGTAAAACTTCAGCATATTTTTTGCAGCCAAGTAAATTAGATAACCATAGAGGATTCGGTTCCAAATATTATCCGAAAGCAATTCAATGATATGATTAGTAGCAATATTAATGCCTTTGCCGATACAGATAGAGCGCTGCCTTATAACACCAAAGTACAGGGAAGAATTCGTACGATTACGAATGAGCCAATTTATACCAAAAGCTATCCCTATCCTGTTTCCGCAGCCGAGTTCATAAACAAAGAATTTTTAGCTCTCCTTAAAGATAAAATAATTCGCAAATCTTGCTCTCCATATAACTCGCCTGTTCATGTGATTACAAAAAAGGGCTTAGACGAAAATGGTAGGCAAAAATTACGGATGGTGATAGACTTTAGGAAACTAAATGAGAAAACAATTTCAGATAGATATCCCATTCCTGACTCGTCAGTAATTTTGGCAAACTTAGGGAAATCTAAATATTATACCACCCTCGACTTAAAATCGGGGTTTCATCAGATAATTTTATGCGAGGAAGATCGGGAAAAAACCGCTTTCAGTGTCAACAATGGAAAGTACGAGTTCTGTCGTCTGCCATTTGGCCTGAAAAATGCTCCCAACATTTTCCAGCGAGCTATTGATGATGTCCTTCGTGAATACATAGGAAAATGTTGCCACGTTTATATGGATGACATCCTTATTTTCTCTCCTGACGAACAATCCCATTTATTTGACATAAACATAATTTTACAAAGTTTAGAATAAGCAGAAATTAATTTTTGGGATTTGTAGTTTCACGAAATGGTATCCAAACATGCCCAACTTAAGTGAATGATATACTCAATTATAAAATTCCAACCACTCTTCGAGCACTACGATCATTCCTTGGGCTATCACGATATCATCGAAGATTTGTGAAAGATTACGCTAGAATTGTGAAGCCGCTCACAAAATATCTGAGAGGGGAAAACGGAAATGTAGGTGCGAATAAATCAAAAGCAGTTGTCATAGAACTTGACCATGAAGCTATAGGGGCATTCGAGAAAATAAAACGGGTATTGGCATCTGAAGATGTACTCCTGCAACACCCGCACTATAGCCAACCTTTCGAACTTACTACAGATGCCTCATCAAGTGCGTTGGGAGCAGTTTTGTCACAAAATGGTAGACCAATCACTATGATTTCTCGTACTTTGTCTGCCACAGAACAAAATTATGCTACAAATGAACGAGAGCTTCTCGCAATAGTATGGGCATTAAAAAATTTGCGCCATTACTTGTACGGTATTGGTAATATTAACATTTTTACCGATCACCAGCCCCTTATTTTCGCTATATCTGATAAGAATCCTAACTCAAAATTGAAAAGATGACGTGCTTTTTTCGAAGAGTTTTCACCAAAATTTCACTACAAGCCAGGAAAAGAAAATAAAGTAGCCGACGCCCTATCTAGACAGTTCATCCACAACTTGAGTGAATCAGGGAAGATGGAAACCGTTCATAGCGAACAGTCTTCTAGTGATGCCATTAAAACTATTAAATATCCTGTAAACCAATTTAAAAATCAGTTAGTGTTATCTAAATCCGACCATTTTAGCAAAATAAATAAAATCTTATTTCAAAAGCTCCGACGTCATATTATTTGTTTTGACACCATCGAAAACCTAATGCGCTATCTAAAAGAAGCTACAAATCCAAATGTCACAAACGGCTTACAATGTGAACATAAAGTTTTGGCAGAAATACAAAATGAACAATTTCCTGGGGTTAAATTCGTATGCACGGAAAAACTTGCAATTGATTTAACCAATAAGAGTGACCAACTAGAAACAATCGCTACGGAATATAATCGAGCTCATCTATGTCTGAACGAGAATTTTCAACAAATCCCAAATGAATATTATTTTCCAAACATGAGAAAAATGCTAAAATCTTTAATTGCGAACTGCAGAATTTATTTGCAAAACAAATATCAAAGAAAACCATTTGATCCTGGTATTGGAAAAACCCCCATACCGAAATACCCTGGAGAAATACTCCATATTGATATTTTTATCACAGCCAAACAGCATTTTTTAACTTGTATTGACAAGTTTTCTAAATACGCCATTGTTAGGCCAATAGTTTCACGTTCCACAGTTGATATAAAAGATGCAATGCTAGAAATACTGCTAATTTTTTGATAATTCCAAAACTATAGTATCTGATGATGAAAAAGCTTTTCATTCCATCTTTCTTAAAAGTCTTCTTAGGGATAATTTTTCAATAGAACAGCTTTTTATTCCTCCTCCTCATAGCGAGAGTAATGGACAGGTTGAGAGGTTCCATTCCACACTGCTGGAAATTGCCCGCTGCATCAAGGAACATTAGCCACACATAAATATAATAATAGTATCCATTCTGTCACAAACTTGAAGCCAATTGAATCTCTCCAAAGCTCATCAATAGAAAGACTAAAAACGATAAGAAATAAATTGAAACTTGCACAGGAAAAAACGCTAGACAGATTTAATAAAAACAAAAATACTAAAACGTATAAGCCTGGCGAAAAGGTGTTTCTTAAAAGGAATAAAAGACTGGGAAACAAGTTCAGCAGTGTTTATATTGAAAAGGTTATTGAAAAGGACTTGGGAACAACGGTACTAATAGATGGTAAAAAGATTCACAAAAGCAATATACGTTAGACATTTTTTGTATGTTATAATCAACTTATATGCCAGAAATTTAAAAAAGTATACATCTAAAAAATTATAAGAAATTAGTACTAAAATAAAATCCACAAGCATCTAATCTTGAATATTTACCTTTATTTTAAGTTCAAGATAAAAAAATGTAAACGTGAAATACTACTTTTTGTTATTTGGATATTTGTATGCCAAACCAATTAAAAAAGGCACACTGTCACAACAGCTGTTAACATCTGCATCACAACCAACTGATGGCGTTGGAATTTTAAATGATTCAATACAAATGCAATGTTGATGGAGTAACGAAACCATCCTATTAAACTGTAGTCTAAAACAAGAGCTTGTCATCGAACCGGGGACGATTCGATCTTATGGAGGGGAATAGTTAGTGATCGACCCTCATCTCAACTCCCTGACATCAACTTGCGGTAACTAAATCTATGGAAAGCGTCCGCTGATCGCATACCTGACACCATCAACAACAACCTGTTTATTTCCACTTTGTATTTGCGTAGGCTTGGTAGGCTTAGTTTTTTAAGCAAAAGAAATTGTATTGAATCAGAAAAAGAATCAGAATAAATGTGATTGCCGAAGTGTGCAAGTCTCTGGTTTTTTAATTTTGATTGCCGAAGTGAGCAAGTTTCTGGTTTTTTAATTGAGCAAGTTTCTGGTTTTTTTAATTAGATAATTTTTACATAACACTTCAATTTTTGGTGTATTTACGTTCTAGAGGCATTTATAGTTCAGAAACAGTGCGCGCAAACTGAATTCCTAACTGCAAATTGCCAAAAGAGTCAAGAGGATATATAGAGATAGATAGAGGATAGTATAAACAGAGAACGTATATTTATACGCGGTATGACCATTAAGTAATGAGACTGATTCCATAAAAACCGTATATTTGATTTTTATTCTACAACTCTGCTATCCCCTTCAAGGTAGCAGCTATGCAGCGATTCCAGCGCGTTTTCCATGCTTCATTACACTTCTGGAAAGCTTCGACTGAGATGTCCGCGAGGACATGTCGTCACGGCCGCCTGGATGTCCGTAATCGACTCAAAATGGGTTCCTTTGACCACCGATTTTGTTTCAGGAAACAAAAAAAGTTACAGGGTGATATGTCGGGCGAATAAGGCGGCTGTTGCAACATGGCAATCCCTTTAGAGGCTAAATACTAGGACAAGCTGAGGGCGGTGTGGCACGGCGCGTTGTCGTGATGAAGAATCCACTTACGAGCGATGTCTGGGCGCACCCTGTTGACTCGTTTTCGCAATCTTTCGAGCACTTGGCAATAGTATACTTGATTCACAGTTTTCACTGTTGGAACGAATTCTTTGTGGACAATAATCATCGTTTTCACCTTCGACTTGCTCATGCGAGCTTTTTTTCGGGCAGGGGGCGCGCGGAGACAATCATTGTGAGCTTTGGCGTTTGTTTTCCGGGTCTGAGAGCACTATCACCACACACTCTTACATTTTTAGCGTACGTTTCCGAAACGGTTTCGCCCAATCTGGCGCAAAATTTTATCGCGACGCGTTGCTCTTAATTTCTTTTTTTCCATTTTCGTGATGAGCACTACAAACACACTTCTACTCAACTTGACGCAGCAGGCGAAAGCTAGAGCGATGGTGCATATATCAATGGAGCGAAGAGGGATGCCGGAAAAAGGGAAAGGGAATTTCAAGGTCACAGGTTTACCACAAGCGCGTCAATAAAATCAGTATCATTACTTAATTGTCAAACCTCGTAGAGAAGATTCGCGATGTCGAAAATTTAGGGATATTTCAATTTTGGGATATTTACTGTTTTGGATGAGCGTGTTTCACCACAGAAACTTATTTGCGTGTTTCACCACTTAACATCAGGGGCATGAAAATAGCAGAATTGAGCATTTTCAGTGTTAAATGAGAAAAATTATGCTATTTCCGACGCTTACAGATTCGCATATTGACAATGCGCAAACGACTCTGCATATAATTTTTATACATACGTACACTGGTCAAAGAAAGTATTCGACATAAGTATGTATTTTTTTATCTATTTTTGAAATATTTCTTAATATAAACACATAAAGAGCCAAAAAACAGTGCCTTTTAAAGCAAACATTTATATAGTCTGTAAGTTGATGAGTTTTGTGATAATCACAACAACAAAATTTAAAAAAAACGCACCAAAACTAAATTATTCTGTAAATGAAAGCAAAAAAATATTCGACAATTACGCAGAAGAGCAAATTCCAATGTTTAACGGTGAAAGTTACGACCGGTTTGAATATTTTCTTTAACATTTTCATGCAGCATTCAATTTATAAGCGATATTTAAAGTAAATAATTGAAATGGTAAACATGGGTCGCAAAAACAGAAGTGTCTGAAGAAATTAAAAATCTGATCGTTATACATTTTAAAAGTGGACTAACCGAACCTAAAATAGCCGAACTAGTTGATAGGCCGCGAACAACTGTCCATTATATTATAAAAAAATGGAAAGATAAAAAATCGGTTGAAAATCATTCAAGGTGTGGTCGCCCAAAAGCCTTAGCTAAAGCAGACTGGTTCGCCAGGTCAAGAAAGAACCAAAAACAAATGCCACGGTTCTCTCCGAAACTGTTCAAGAAAACCTAAATATAGATGTGACACCCCAAACCATTCGAAATTATTTGAAAATCAATGACTACAGGGGAAGAGTTGCGCACAAAAAGCCATATATCTCTAAAAAAAATAGAGTGGAAAGTTTAAGGTTTGCAAAAACGTACATAAACAAGCCCGCTGAATTTTGAAATAAGGTGATATTTGCAGATGAGAGCAAATTTAATCTTTTTTGATGTGATGGTAATTGTGTACAAGAAAACCCAATACAGAATTGGAAGAGCGAAATACTGTGGCAACTGTGAAAAATGGAGGTGAAGGGGGTGTATGTCGGCAGCAGGAGTTGGAAAAATGGAGCCAATTCGCCAAATCATAAACCACATGCAATACATTGACATTTTGAGATTATTAATAGAAACTTACGAACTAGTGCAGAAAATCTCGAAATCGGAGCGACTTTTCAGTTTTACCAAGATAACGACCCAAAGCATTCCGCACTAAATACAAAGCTTTGGCTTTTATACAATTGCCGTGGAGTAATTAAAACTCCTGCTCAAAGTCCAGATTTAAATCCCATAGAGCATCTATGGCATCATTTAGAAAGAAGGCTGAGACAGCGCCACTTTACGAAAAAAACCCCCAACTGGAACAGATACCAATGGAAGAGTGGTACAATATAGACCCATTCATAACAAGAAAGTTGGTCGATACAATACCAAGACGTTTAGAAGTAGTCCGAAGTAAAGGAAGAGCTACGCGGTATTAAAAAGTTATTTTTTGCTTTCAAACTTGGATTTTACATGAATTGTCGAATATTTTTTTTGCTTTTATTTTTGGAGTAATTCACTTTTTGTGCTTATTTGTTTAGTTTTGTAATTTTTATTATCATGAAACTCATCAATTTACAAACAAAATATTTGGTTATTTGGTCTTTTATTTGTTTATATTATGGAATATTTTGAAAATGCATAAAAAATGCATATAGTTTTGGTATCATAAAGAACTCAACTTCTTCTTGGCTCTTTATGTCAACTTTACAATTAAAAATAAAACACTGAGCTTCTTTGCTTAGGTCCAATTTTCGACTGAATTCCTCTTTATATCAATTCGTTGCTTACATTCTAATTTGAAGTGCGCGCAGGCACTTAGACATGTGTTTATACTTACATACGTATACACATCTGCATGCATGCCAGAAGAATTTGTTTTGTCAGCAGAAAATGTGTAAGCAACCTTCTTTTTTTTCAAGAAAGAGTTCAGATTTGAAGTCTTTCTTGAAGTGAATAATGTTTATTTATTTATTATTGGGTGTATGTGTGTCAATATGCGACTCCTCCACCCCTAGATTCAATGGTCACCATTGAATATCTAACATTTAATGCTGCAAAGTTTTCTTATTATTGCTAGTAATGATTATAAAAGTATAGTCATAACATGTTCAAACCGAAAATTTAAAAGATTAGATTACATTTAATCATTTCATAACCCAAAAGTGTTCTCACTGCCGTTAGAAAGATCAAAAAACAGCTGTTATTGTCATTCAAGAATTCACATCGCTTAATATTTATCAAAAGAAAAGATTGTCATATAGTATTTTGAAATAAAAGCCGTTTTTTTAATGTTTTCCATATAATAGAAATAATGGATGCATTTTTTCATAAGTCAATTTTCATTCGAAATTAGATTCATTGCTTTATAAAAAGTTGTTTGTTTACATTTTTTTCCCTTTGTAGTGTCTAAATCAACTGTGATAATGTAACAGATTTCCAGTGCTGACAAATAGATTGCGCAAAATCAGAGCCCGCACAGAAAGATTTAGCGTGGATCAGTTTCAAATCATTTCAATGAACTGATTTGGAACTGTCATTTTTGTATGGCGAAATCTTGATAAATTTTTAAGATTAGTGGGATAATCCATTCAACTGCCGAAATCGTGTGATTAAGTGTCGGTTTGAACATGGTATTACATTGTTGTTTCTATTTTATTTTGGTCATGTTTTAAACTTGACATTGGACCAATTATGGTATTTGTCTTTTTTTTTGTGTTTTCCTCATTTGAAAGAGCTTGAATTTGTAGATCTACTACATTTAGATTTGTTTTTCTCGCATATATTTTTTAAGATTTCTATTATATATTATACATTTTACCAATATTCCTGTTGCTATTAATAATATTATTAGTTTGCTTATGCCATGATTTACATTTTTGTGTTATTTTAATACTTCCAACTTGTTTATATTTTTTTCTTGATTTATTATTATCTCTGAGAAATGTATTACAGTAGACGCTCACAATTAATTTCTGAGAGTTTTTTTATTTTTAACACAAGGGAACTGACATTCTTGGTTTTTATTTTACTGAACAAATGTAAAATAGAAAAGGGAATCCCCAAGTTATATTTTAGTTTTTGTTTTGCCATATTTTTGGTGTTTTTGTCATTCGTATGTGAAATTTGATACGCTCAGGCATATTTTGCAAGACTCTACCGAAAACTAAAAATAACTTACTAAAAATGTCAAATAAACGTAAAAAAATACTTTATCTTTGGAAACCAAAGTAAAGATATTGGAAAAGCTGGACAAAGGAGTTCAAAGGAATCGTCTAGCGCTGGATTTCAATGTGAGCAAATCTGCCATCAGCTATATCAAGTCAAATAGGTCAACTTTATTAAATGCTGTTTCCAACACTTATCAGGAAGCATCAAATAAAACTATGCATAGTGCCGAATATCCGAAAATGGAAAGTCGTCTTTATGAGTGGTTTTTAAAACAACGCAAAAGGAAGTGTACGTTGACAGCAACAATATTAAATGAAAAAGCTAAACAAATTTTTGGTGAAGAATACCCCGATAAAACTAAAATGCATTCCGAGCAAGCGATGGATGGTTTACTAAATTTAAAATATCGACACGGCATTCGTTTTTTAAAAAATAGTGGCGAGATTCTTTTTAGTGATATTGCCTCGATCACTCCATTTATTTACAGATTCCGTGCAAAAGTCACTGAGATGGGGTTAATAGAGTCGGAATTATATAATGTGGACGAAACCGGATTATTTTATCGTTGCCTACCAGATAAAACATATGTCTCTGCTTTTGAAAAAAGTGCGCCTGGATACAAAATTCAAAAAGAACGAATTTCAATTTTACTTGGTTCAAATGCTGATGGCTCTCACAAGTTAGTGCCCTTAGTTATTGGAAAAGCCAAAAATCCCAGCAGCTTCAAAGGTTTAATAATCCACTTCATTACAAAATTTTCCAAAAATGCTTGGATGACGTCTCAGATCTTTCACGATTGGTTTCACAAGATATTTATTAATAAAGTAAGAGGAAATAATTTCGCTTTTAATTTTAAAATATTTTTTTTTGTTTACAGGTCATCCAGTTTTCACAAAAAAAAAAACTTGCCTTCGAAGGCTCTTTTGCTTATTGATAACTGCTCCGCGCATGCACCGATTGAGCATCTTCAAAGCAAAGATGGCAACATAGTTGCATATTTCTTGCCCCCAAATGTGACAGCAGCTGTGCAACCAATGGATCTTGTTTACAGAAGTAAGTTACTTGCTGAAATAATAGCTGAAGGTGGTGCACTGAATAGTCTGTTGACATCCCATTCCAACCGAAAGGCAATAATATTTCTGAAACAAGCTTGGGATGAGATAACGCCAACAGTGATGAGGAATTCTTGGTCAAAGTTGTTAAATTGGGACTCTGGCCAATACGACAGCGATGATGACGTGCCACTAGCACAGTTGCTTAACAAAAATGAGGACTGCAACGAAGCTCTCCAAGTAAATCAAACTCTTTTAGCAGAAATTGATCCAAACAGTTTCATGTGTATTGCTGACATCGAGAAATGGATAAAGATGAGTTTGAAGACGGAACTGGTGATGACTTAAGTAGCGATGATGAGTTTTCTGATAGCAGTGAACATGTTGTTGATGACACACCAGTTGTTTCAAATATTATAGCTATTGAAAGCGTTAACAATTTAATAAAATGGTGCAACAAGAGTGAATTGTCTTCCAGTAAGCACATGGCCAATCTTTTGGCCCTCAGTAACGATATTGTTATATCGGATTTAAAGAAACCACAAAAACAAACAAATATTACTGATTATATGTCAAACAAAAATTAATTTTGAACTGAGCCTTTATCCTGAATTTTTAATTAATTTCTGAAATTTTAAGTTGTTTTTGTTTTTAATAATTGTTATGTACAGGACTGAATTGTTATGTTTTTAAATAAAATAAGAAAATAAATAAATAAAAATGTTTTTATATAGTTTTTGGAAGTGGTTTAACTCTTAGTTTTATTATTCACGTTAAAAAAACCCTCCAGAAATTAGAACATTTCAGAAATTAGAACCACCCCAAACTTTTCCAAACTGTAATAATAGGTTGTCAAAAAAGTCTTGCAGTATTTTCGCTAGTTGGCGCTGAAAGCGCGTAGTTCTAGTTCTATTCGTCGCTTCGAGTCATGCTATACCTTTTTGGAAAGCTCATTTCACGCGGTAACACGTGTTTGATTGATTGTCGTTTCTTTTAAGTCGTTCGTGAGTTATAGCGTCGCAAACATGGAAAAAATGCATCTCAAACTGCCAATAAAATTTGTGCAGTTTATGGACCCGATACAATTTCCATTTTCACAAACGATGGTTTCAACGTTTTCGTTCTGGTGTAGAGGTGGTCGAAGATGCGCCACGCTCCGGAAGGCCTGTCGTCGAAAATTGCGATAAAATCGCTGAATTGGTCGAAAGAGACCGGCATAGTAGTCATCAAACAGTTATAAACAGGCATGGGCAGGGATGGGCACCATCACAATCAAACAAGCATCACAAAATGAGATTGTGTTAGTGCGCTTACTGTGGAACCAAGCGTACCAGCAACCAAAAATAATCAGTCTGCTTGCAGATGTCGAACGAGCAGGTCTATGTCGCACGAAGCCGCAATGCTACGAATACGTATGTATATACATTATATATATTTTAAGAATATGTGCATAAACCATTGAATATAAAATATAATTATTTTTCATTTCAAGCAAGAATAAAATTTAAGTTATTAGTTAATTATAAATTAGTAATCTAATTCATTTAGAAACTTAAAAATAAATTAAATTTGTATATGAAAAGAAAATATAAATCTATATTTGAATTCATCGAATATTTTAAATATATAACGAAACTTCAATAAAGTTAAAGCTATTAGAAAATGAAAGCTATTATAATATGAAATTTTATGAATACACATTTCAAGAGGTCAGTTAATTTCAAACAATTATCCGAGTGTCAAAAAAAAAAAGAGTTCATTCTGTAATAAATTTAAGAAGGTCGTCATAATTTATATCAAAATTCGCTACCTTTATTCTAAGCAGGTCTTCTAAATGTTTGTCTGAAAGCCTTGTTCTATAGGAATTCTTTATGTATACCATAGCAGAAAACGCAGATTCGCAAACTTATAAATTTCGTTTTTTAAAATAGGATATTTATTTTCATCAAAATTTTTCCAAAATTGAATACCACGGTCTAAAGGAAGGTTGATATCATTTTGAAGTTGACTGACCTCTTTGTGTAAATGTTCGTCGGGTAACTGTTCGACGGGACAAAGGAATATCATTGATATTTCTTGCTAATTCGATTCCAGTTTCCCCAAAACAATGAAGCACCGCTATTGCCATTTTTTAAAAAAAAAGTCCCATCCTCTAAGGGTCTTCCTTTCTTTGCTAATGCGTAGCTTACAATACACGATGCTTTTAAAAATGCCGAATTTAAATCATAACTTGGTTCATTAACGTTTGCGTTAATTAAAAATACGTGTTTTAATTCAAAGAATTTTATTAATTTTTCTTCGTTATTTAAATTATTTATTTCTTTGTGAAAGATTATAAAATGTCTTTTTAAATTTTGCTTAAATACAAAATTTAAAACTTTTTGACATAACAAGCACTGCGGCTTCCCAGAATTATTCAAAAGAAAAAAAAATTCAAATTCCCACTCTGTCTGAAACGTTTTTTGGTCTTCCATGTTCAGGGATGGGCACCATCACAATCAAACAAGCATCACAAAATGAGATTGTGTTAGTGCGCTTACTGTGGAACCAAGCGTACCAGCAACCAAAAATAATCAGTCTGCTTGCAGATGTCGAACGAGCAGGTCTATGTCGCACGAAGCCGCAATGCTACGAATACGTATGTATATACATTATATATATTTTAAGAATATGTGCATAAACCATTGAATATAAAATATAATTATTTTTCATTTCAAGCAAGAATAAAATTTAAGTTATTAGTTAATTATAAATTAGTAATCTAATTCATTTAGAAACTTAAAAATAAATTAAATTTGTATATGAAAAGAAAATATAAATCTATATTTGAATTCATCGAATATTTTAAATATATAACGAAACTTCAATAAAGTTAAAGCTATTAGAAAATGAAAGCTATTATAATATGAAATTTTATGAATACACATTTCAAGAGGTCAGTTAATTTCAAACAATTATCCGAGTGTCAAAAAAAAAAAGAGTTCATTCTGTAATAAATTTAAGAAGGTCGTCATAATTTATATCAAAATTCGCTACCTTTATTCTAAGCAGGTCTTCTAAATGTTTGTCTGAAAGCCTTGTTCTATAGGAATTCTTTATGTATACCATAGCAGAAAACGCAGATTCGCAAACTTATAAATTTCGTTTTTTAAAATAGGATATTTATTTTCATCAAAATTTTTCCAAAATTGAATACCACGGTCTAAAGGAAGGTTGATATCATTTTGAAGTTGACTGACCTCTTTGTGTAAATGTTCGTCGGGTAACTGTTCGACGGGACAAAGGAATATCATTGATATTTCTTGCTAATTCGATTCCAGTTTCCCCAAAACAATGAAGCACCGCTATTGCCATTTTTTAAAAAAAAAGTCCCATCCTCTAAGGGTCTTCCTTTCTTTGCTAATGCGTAGCTTACAATACACGATGCTTTTAAAAATGCCGAATTTAAATCATAACTTGGTTCATTAACGTTTGCGTTAATTAAAAATACGTGTTTTAATTCAAAGAATTTTATTAATTTTTCTTCGTTATTTAAATTATTTATTTCTTTGTGAAAGATTATAAAATGTCTTTTTAAATTTTGCTTAAATACAAAATTTAAAACTTTTTGACATAACAAGCACTGCGGCTTCCCAGAATTATTCAAAAGAAAAAAAAATTCAAATTCCCACTCTGTCTGAAACGTTTTTTGGTCTTCCATGTTCAGGGATGGGCACCATCACAATCAAACAAGCATCACAAAATGAGATTGTGTTAGTGCGCTTACTGTGGAACCAAGCGTACCAGCAACCAAAAATAATCAGTCTGCTTGCAGATGTCGAACGAGCAGGTCTATGTCGCACGAAGCCGCAATGCTACGAATACGTATGTATATACATTATATATATTTTAAGAATATGTGCATAAACCATTGAATATAAAATATAATTATTTTTCATTTCAAGCAAGAATAAAATTTAAGTTATTAGTTAATTATAAATTAGTAATCTAATTCATTTAGAAACTTAAAAATAAATTAAATTTGTATATGAAAAGAAAATATAAATCTATATTTGAATTCATCGAATATTTTAAATATATAACGAAACTTCAATAAAGTTAAAGCTATTAGAAAATGAAAGCTATTATAATATGAAATTTTATGAATACACATTTCAAGAGGTCAGTTAATTTCAAACAATTATCCGAGTGTCAAAAAAAAAAAGAGTTCATTCTGTAATAAATTTAAGAAGGTCGTCATAATTTATATCAAAATTCGCTACCTTTATTCTAAGCAGGTCTTCTAAATGTTTGTCTGAAAGCCTTGTTCTATAGGAATTCTTTATGTATACCATAGCAGAAAACGCAGATTCGCAAACTTATAAATTTCGTTTTTTAAAATAGGATATTTATTTTCATCAAAATTTTTCCAAAATTGAATACCACGGTCTAAAGGAAGGTTGATATCATTTTGAAGTTGACTGACCTCTTTGTGTAAATGTTCGTCGGGTAACTGTTCGACGGGACAAAGGAATATCATTGATATTTCTTGCTAATTCGATTCCAGTTTCCCCAAAACAATGAAGCACCGCTATTGCCATTTTTTAAAAAAAAAGTCCCATCCTCTAAGGGTCTTCCTTTCTTTGCTAATGCGTAGCTTACAATACACGAAGGTCGTCCAAAAACAGCCGTTGTGCCAGAAAACATCGATGCCGTACGTGAACTGATAATGCAAGACCGTCATGTAACATACCTTCAGATAGAGGCATGCCTATGCATTTCTCCCATCAGCATACATTCGATATTGCATGAACACCTGGCCGTAAAAAAGGTTTGTTCTCGTTGGATCCCGCACAATTTGACAATCGCTCAAAAAAGGCTCGTGTGGATTGGTGTAAAGAAATGCTGAAAAAATAGGATCGCGGTGCTTCAAAAGACGTTTATAATATCGTCACAGGTGACGAATCATGGATCTATGCGTATGAGACCGAAACAAAACAGCAATCGACCGTGTGGGTCTTCCAAGACGAGCCAAATCCACCAAAAAAAAAAAAAACATTTTCGTTGATAAATATGCCTGTTTTCATTGTTAGGCCAGAAATATATATAGCAGCCCTCGTATAATACTGTCAGCAATAAGGCGAGTCGTTAAATCTAGGGACAAAGCATCACCGCGATTTTGTCTTATTTTCTGTATTTCTGTTGTTGCTCTTCCATATTCTGGAGGATCTGGAGTTCAGAATCGTAGCTTGAATAGCTTGAATTATAAAATTTGTACTATAATTTATTGCCTGTATAAGCCCTCATTTATTTATTACCGCCTTTTTGATTAATTATTTTCATTTTATTCCCTCTAGGATGAGATGCTTTTTTTATTCTGGAGGGTCTGGAGTGCAAAATCGCAGATTTAAGCTTTTATTATAAACCGGAGGGTCCCCCTTGCAGTGGTAAATCGCGGTTTTAATATATTTTCTTATATGGCTGGACGAGCCTTTAATTATTATTTTATTGATTTAAATTGGACGAATATGTCTTAATTTTTTATAATTCTCTGGAGGGTCACTTGAATGGTGAATCGCAGAGAATTTTAAATTGTTATAAGCTGGAGGATCCTCCCGAGCGTGGTGAATCGCAGCTTAACATTATGTTATTTATTGTTTGTACAAACCATTAGTTATATTCTTTGATTATCAAAAACTCACTTGGAAATACCAAATTGAAGACCTATATCAAGACCTTTCAAAACGTATAAATCTACTCAAAATCATATGCAGCATGCAAAGTGGTGCACATACAAAGGCTTTATTAAACATTATAAAAGCCTTGATATTGGGGAAGAATCTACTATGGCCTTATTGTATATGGCAAAACATCCAAACGATGTCTGCAGAAAATCAAAAAATATTACCACATCGCAGCGCGCATAATTAGTCTCGCGTTTCGAACAACTCCAATTGCAAACATACTCTATGAACTGAAACTCCCTACTATTGAATACTGTATTTTTAAATTAACTGGAAATAAAATATATAACTGCATACAAAACTCAGATAACATCCTGTACACAGACTTTAAGAGTCTAGCGTACTCGAACAGATATGTACCTAAAAATTAATTCTACAATCACGATAATCTTCAAAGTGGTTAAGAAAATAGATATAGATATTTCGAAACTAAAAACTTACAAAGTATTCAGTTCTCCCCGGAAATCTGTAGAATCTCTTTTCATCTCCAGTGGTTTCACCAAAAATAGCACGAACCCACTTGCTTTAAGGCAACTACATGCTGAGGAAGTGCAAAAATGGAAGCAAAAGAACTGGCTAATTTGGTACTGTGATGGTTCAAGGAAAGTTGGAAACGCCTATGCTATTACTACAGAATCTAAAGAACTAATCAAATATGCGCTTTTGCTTAGCTACACAGCTATCTTTACCTTAGAAATAACAGCAATTGAAGAAGCCGCAAAATTAAAGCCTAAAGACCGTAACCTAATAATATGCACCGACAGTCTATCATCAATAAAAGTTTTAAAATTGGCAAATATTAGCGATATTCTCACACGTAGGATCAAAGAGACTCTCATACGAGGCAAAAAAATAAAAAAAAATTATATACACCAGCATATGTATGTAAACATTACGGGTAATGAAAATGCCGATCAATTAGCAAAAGACGCACACACTCATTCTACTTTTTTAGTAAACAACTACACCGAAAAAGATATTAAAAAGTGCCTCACAAACTTCATTAAAAACAACGTTTCTTAAATTATGAAAACTAAATTGATGCTCATTGTAAAACTATCCATCAGTTATCTCAACAACATGGCAGCAAATCGAAGTTTAAGACAAAACACCAGCAACTTGTTTTGATGAGTCTTATAGCGGGATTCTGTAAGCAGTCTCTATTTGAGACATTTTCAGGTAAAGTCTCAATTTGTGACCAGTTACTATTCACAATGCAGAAAACAAGCAATGGACGAAGAAGTCGCAACTTTTTTGTTAATTTTAGAAACTTATGAAAATGAGTGAAGTATTGTTTAATAGCAATGGATATAAAAATATTATTAATTTCTTTCAATTAGAAATGCAAACAGAGGAAATTTGGCACACTTAAGAAATAGTGAGGATCCATTTTTATTGGAGGAAGCAACATTTAGAAAATATTTTCGTTTTCCGAAATCGTTGTGTTGGAACCTTATGCAGGAATTGCAACCTCACGATAATCGTTACCGAAAGTCTGCTATTCCTTTTGAGATTCGGGTGAGTATTCCTGCTTTCAAATGAAGATTTTTTACTAAACATTGGTATACTATTTCTAGTTCGTTTCAGTGCTATACTTTTTTAAAAAATGGCTCATACCAATACTGCATTGGAAATAGCCATTTATCTGCCATGAGTCAACCTAGCATATCCCGAAGTATACAAAAATGTGAAAATATGAAAATGGGGTATAATTGGACCGTATTCGTCGTCTGACGTTATTCCACATGAATACATGAACCGAAAGGGTTACTATAGTATTAACGTAGAAGCGGTTGGTTAAAATATTAATTTAATATATGTAATTAATATACGCACATACAAACTTACTTTTCGCCATTTAAATGCCCGTTTTCCTGGCCACGACTCTGGAATTTGGAGAACAAAATACAATTTTTAAGGGAGCATGTTTATGGTTCATTTAAATGGCTTCTAGGTGACTCAGGATATCCACTGGAGCCATGGCTTTTAACTCCTATATTCATTTAAATGGCTTCAAGGTGACTCAGGATATCCACTGGAGCCATGGCTTTTAACTCCTATATCAAACGCATCTGTATCAAATGAAGTTCTTCATCACAGAATCCGTATAAAGCCCAGGAACATAATTAAAAGAGACTTTGGTGTTTTAAAGTCTCGTTTCCGGGGCTTATCTAAAGAGCGAGTAATGAGGCATACACCCTCAAACTCCACGTTCTGGGTTTATACTTGCTCAATACTTGCTTTAAAATAGCACTTGCCATATAGTTTGAAGACTTCGCAACATTTTGGAAGCATTGTTGTGATGTCTCCCTAAATTTTGCCTCTTCTTCGCTCCTCCTCTTCATCGTAGCCATCGTGTCAGCAAACATTCCTTGTGAATTCTGCCTTTGAGAACGTGAAGTTTATGGCATCTCGCTTACTGATAGACTCTGCCGATCTATATTGATTATAATGTCGTTATAAATGTAAAAAGGAAATATCATTCCATTTTATTTACTTATAAAAAATATGTTTATAAACATATACGCAAAGATTTTATTTAATCAAAGCTCTACTCCAATAGTTGGGACATCAGGCAGTCCATCAATCACGGTCCCCCCTAATGTTTCCATCGCCCGTTCTTTCAATTCGGAAGATTGAATTTCTTACATAAGTCCTCCACCCGTCAATATCTTATCTACTTTCGCCTTTCTTTCCCTTGAGAGAATCTGGTTTTTTCGAATGTTTTAAACGCTGTAAAATAAACAAGATATTTATTACAATTAAAATATATAGTATATAAGTATGTATATGTAAAGATTTACCTCCTTCCATTTGGTAGGCGAACGTGATGGACCTTTTAAAGCGTTTAGTTGCTGAGCCAGAGGACTTAAAAGATAGAGAAGGTGCAAATAAAATTCTGTATGATGGTTTGATTGGACGGCTAACAGAGCTGATAGAATTGAAGTAAGGAATTCACCATTCTCGCTGCTATTTAACAGAAATGAGCACGTTCTCTGGCAGAAATATACATACATATGTAAAACGACTGATCTCACGCGATAATGAATAGAGAGAAATGCTTTGAACAAAAATATACAAAGTCACACAGAGAATGGAAAAAAGCACTCTCTGAGTCACATAAGCGTAATTATTTTGTATCATATGAACCATTTTTTTCCGAAAAATGGTAAAAATTTTATTTTTTTTTACAAAATCGGGAAAAATTAAATAAAAAAATTATTTTAAATAAATTTTTATTTCAAATATTATATTATATTCGACTATTATTTTATATTAATTTCGACTATTACAAAATGAAGATGTGCCATACGTCTTGGGTCATTCCTTTTATTTCTTCAAAAAACATTAACAACCGTCATGAAATATGCATATTCGCATAATTTCGATATTTTTTCCAAAATTTGTAGCAATAGAATTTCTATGGCATATACATATGTATGTATATTATTTCTTTGGCACATTTGTCTGTATGTTTACGAAAGAAAATACCAGCCACATATGTACATATGTATGTATGTACAAACATTCATAAGGGAATAACAATTGCCGCACGCATCCCTTCACATCTCCGTTGTCACAGATAACCAATAGCCGAAACTCCCGTTTTGTTAAAGAGTCAACAGGAATAAAGGGATGTCCAACTTATTCCAGTATGAGAGCACTTCAAAATTAGCGTTTTTATAACATTTTCCGGGTCGGCTTTAGGATACCGTCCCAGGATATCAAGGATAAAAGGATATGGTCGGATAGAGGAGATTATCCTGATCAAGGATATATATGGTTATAGCAGCAGGAAGCTTATAGTTTCCGAGTAATTCGCGTTTAAAGTTTAAAATTTGCAATATTTTATTTACTTATTTTCGATATATAAAATTAATTTTGCACTTATATTTTTCAATTTTATATACACTAACACATCACTTATTCATTTGCACACATTTATTTTATATACTATAGTGCAAAAATTGGTTTTAATATGCATTTCAATTAATGTTAAATTATTATTATTTTAGAATAACAAATAAATTACAAACTGTCAAGTAATCACTATACTAAAATATTTAACAAACTAAAACAAAAAAATATATATATAAAGAAATATTATACCCTAAATACAGGAAACATAATCGTTGATAAACATCAAAAAAATATATTAAAAATTTAAGCGGCCTGAAGGCCGCCAATGTAAAAATGAGTTCTACAGGAGAAGAAAAAATGTATACACCCGGTGTTAGACCGACCAGAGTTTTTTTTTTTTTTGAAGCGCGGCCGAAGGCCGCCCACGCAGAAAAGAGTTCTACGGGAAGAAGTAGCAATGTCATAGAGGGTATAACAACCACTCTAACATCAATGCGATCTAACGGATATAAGTACTTCCCCTTTTAAAGCAAAGTACCGTTGCTTTTTTTGTCATTTTTATAATTATTGCGTATTAGGAAAATAAGCTGTGTGGACGTATTCAATACAATTTGTATTCGAATTACTCAAATATTTTTGAAGAAAATGGCAAATAATTCATCAGGTATGATAAATTAAATATTGAAAATAATATCTAAATCATGTTTCTAATACTTCGTTGCAATTATATGTAGATCTGCAAGAACAAGCGACTATTCGTGTTCATAGAACGAACAAATTGAGCGTGTCGGAGGTGAAGGAAATGTGGAATATTGCCAAAATATTTCACACTTCTAAACGAGGGAGAGCTGCATATCTTTTTGCGAAGAGGAGGGTTTTATTCCTAAAGGAAGGATTTGCTGGGTGCATAGACTGCCGATGGTGCTCTCCGTGATGGGAAATAGCACCGTCGGTACGTTTAGGTGCCGAAAAGGATCTTGCCGAACGCGTTCGGCGATATCTCGATCCATGGGCACCTGGTTGGAAAACGTGAGAATACCGTTGCCGCAAGCTTTTTATCTAATGTTTTGCTACGCATCGCACTGGTCGCACGAGGTAGATAGCAAGAACAGCATTGTCAGGGAACCGATATTATCTAGCGCTACCATAAGTGACTGGTATAACTACTATCGCGAAGCGGTAGATTTATACCAAGTGGAACATCAGGAGGCGGTGGGTAAAATTGGTGGCCCTGGTAAAAAAATTCAATTGCATCATTATCACAAATTCGGGAAGAGGAAATTCAATAAATGTAAGGTTAAAAATGTGCAATATTATCCAGGAAATGTTAGGTCTGAGGAGGTGCTCATACCCCTGATTAGGAAGCATGTTGCGCCAGGAACTATAATAAGCACGGATTGCTGGAAGGCGTACGATGGTTTGGCGAATCACGGGTATGAGCACCGAAAAGTAAATCATAGCGATCCGGACAATCCATTTGTGGTTGCAGATGGAACAAATACGCAGCGTATAGAATCCCAGTGGCGTGTAATTAAAAGGTTTTTTGCGAGGGACAATCACAATAATCCCGAAAACTTCGCGAATTTAAATGTTGAGTATGTTTAGCGGAAAAATGTGGCCAACAAACACGAAGATCCTTTTGTGAAATTGTTAGAGGCAATAAAATTTGTATACAAGCCTAAATACATGTTTGTTTTATTAAATTAAAATAATTTCTTTATATTTTATGTTTTGTATTCTCTTATTTGGGGTATAATCTGTTTACTTTATTTCTTTTAGTTATTTTGCACGCAAAAAAGTGTTCTACGCGAAAAAAGTTTGATACACCCCGGTGTTGGACCGACTAGGGTTATTTTTTTGAAGCGCGGCCAAAGGCCGCCCACGCAAAAAGGAGTTCTACGCACAGAAGTAGCAATGTCATAGAGGGTATGTTAGTTAGGTTAGGTTAGTACGGTAACACTGATTATTCGACAAATTTATTTTTACAAATGATGTCAATAAAGGTAACACCGATTGTTTTACAATTTGTAATTTATTTGTTATTCTAAAATAATAATAATTCAACATTAATTGAAATGCATATTAAAACTAATTTTTTTACTAAAGTATATAAAATAAGTGTGTGAAAATGAATAAGTAATGTGTTAGTGTATATAAAATTTAAAAATATAAGTGCAAAATTAATTTTGTATATCGAAAATTAGTAAATAAAATATTGCAAATTTTAAACTTTAAACGCGAATTACTCGCAAACTATAAGCTTCCTGCGGCTATAACCATATATATCCTTGATCATGAAAATCTCCTCTATCCGACCATATCCATTTATCCTTGATATCCTGGGACGGTATACTAAATTCTTCCCCATTTTCCATTATGGCCAGATTGAACAAAATAATAATTTTTGGGCATTTATCAACACAACACCCAACATTTAGTACGAATAAAAATTACTAAATAGTGGTTATTTATTATATGGAGAAACTATTTAAATCTTTTTAACATACATTAGAACAACTGACTTTTGACCTTTCAATATCTAATAAAATGATTTAAGCTGTTAGCTCTCAATCATTAAATGTTTTTTAATCATTTTCCATTGAAAACATTTCATCAAATGCCTTAAAATTTCACAAATTTATTTAATTTTCACTGTTTAACATTTTTTATAAGTGGTCTTGAACGATGCAACAAATCCCTCCGTTTACATATTTTCTTGGTAAGATTTCAATCCAGAGTCTCTTTGGTTCGAGATAGAGCTGTCAAAACTCGCATTTTTTTAACATTTGGCAATGATGCCACTGCTGAAAAATATTAGATTGGTCATTTTATAAACAACTTTTGGGTATTTTGCAGCTTCCACATTACCACTGAGGTGTGCAAATAGCGCGTTACCGATATTATTTTTGTGTGCTCGGTTCCGCAGTAGGCCTATATTACCCATATCTTCTTCTTTACTGGCGTAAACACCGCTTATGCGATTATAGCCGAGTCAACAACAGCGCGCCAGTCGTTTCTTCTCTTCGCTATGTGGCGCCAATTGGATATTCCAAGCGAAGCCAGGTCCCTCTCCACTTGGTCCTTCCAACGGAGTGGAGGTCTTTCTCTTCCTCTGCTTCCCGCGGCGGGTACTGCGTCGAATACTTTCAGAGCTGGAGCGTTTTCATCCATCCGGACAACATGACCTAGCCAGCGTAGCCGCTGTCTTTTAATTCGCTGAACTATGTCAATGTCGTCGTATATCTCGTACAGCTCATCGTTCCATCGAATGCGATATTCGCCATGGCCAACGCGCAAAGGACCATAAATCTTTCGCAGAACTTTTCTCTCGAAAACTCGCAACGTCGACTCATCGGTTGTTGTCATCGTCCAAGCCTCTGCACCATATAGCAGGACGGGAATAATGAGCGACTTATAGAGTTTGGTTTTTGTTCGTCGAGAGAGGACTTTACTTTTCAATTGCCTACTCAGTCCGAAGAAGCACCTGTTGGCAAGAGTAATCCTGCGTTGGATTTCCAGGCTGACATTGTTGGTGGTGTTAATGCTGGTTCCTAAATAGACGAAATTATCTACAACTTCAAAGTTATGACTGTCAACAGTGACGTGGGAGCCAAGTCGCGAGTGCGACGACTGTTTGTTTGATGACAGGAGATATTTCGTCTTGCCCTCGTTCACTGCCAGACCCATTTGAGTTGCTTCCTTGCTCAGTCTGGAGAAAGCAGAACTAACGGCGCGGGTGTTGAGGCCGATGATATCAATATCATCGGCATACGCCAGCAGCTGTACACTCTTGTAAAAGATTGTACCTGCTCGATTAAGTTCTGCAGCTCGAATAATTTTCTTGAGCAGCATATTGAAAAAGTCACACGATAGGGAGTCGCCTTGTCTGAAACCTCGTTTGGTATCGAACGGCTCGGAGAGGTCCTTCCCGATCCTGACGGAGCTTTTCGTGTTGCATGGTGAATATCTGGTCGGTTGTTGATTTACCAGGTCTAAAGCCACACTGATAAGGTCCAATCAGTTTGTTGACGGTGGGCTTTAATCTTTCACACAATACGCTCGACAGAACCTTATATGCGATGTTGAGGAGGCTAATCCCACGGTAGTTGGCGCAGATTGTGGGGTCTCCTTTTTTATGGATTGGGCATAGCACACTTAAATTCCAATCGTTGGGCATACTTTCGTCCGACCATATTTTACAAAGAAGCTGATGCATGCACCTTATCAGCTCTTTGCCGCCGTGTTTGAATAGCTCGGCCGGCAATCCGTCGGCCCCTGCCGCTTTGTTGTTTTTCAGGCGGGCAATTGCTATTCGAACTTCATCATGGTCGGGCAATGGAACATCTGCTCCATCGTCATCGATTGGGGTATCGGGTTCGTTTTCTCCTGGTGTTGTGTGTTCACTGCCATTCAGCAGGCTGGAGAAGTGTTCCCTCCATAATTTAAGTATGCTCTGGGCATCGGTAACTAGATCACCTTTGGGGGTTCTACAAGAGTATGCTCCGGTCTTGAAACCTTCTGTAAGCCGCCGTATCTTTTCGTAGAATTTTCGAGCATTACCCCTGTCGGCCAGCTTATCAAGCTCTTCGTACTCACGCATTTCGGCCTCTTTCTTTTTCTGTCTACAAATGCGTCTCGCTTCCCTCTTCAACTCTCGGTATCTATCCCATCCCGCACGTGTTGTGGTCGATCGTAACGTTGCGAGGTAGGCAGCCTGTTTTCTCTCCGCTGCGACACGGCACTCCTCGTCGTACCAGCTGTTCCTTTGCACTTTCCGAAAACCAATGGTTTCGGTTGCAGCTGTACGTAAGGAGTTTGAAATGCCGTCCCACAGCTCCCTTATACCGAGTTGTTGACGAGTGCTCTCAGAGAGCATGCGTTTTTTGCTGCACAGAGGCGGGTGCGAATTTTGGCTGCAACAATATAGTGGTCCGAGTCGATGTTAGGACCTCGGAGCGCACGCACATCTAAAACACTGGAGACGTGTCTTCCGTCTATCACAACATGATCGATCTGGTTGGTGGTTTTTCGATCCGGAGACAACCAGGTAGCTTGATGTATCTTCTTATGCTGGAATCTAGTACTACAGATAACCATATTTCGGGCCCCGGCGAAGTCGATCAGCCTCAACCCATTTGGGGATGTTTCCTCGTGGAGGCTGAATTTACCGACCGTAGTGCCAAAGATACCTTCTTTGCCCACCCTGGCGTTGAAGTCGCCAAGCACGATTTTGACATCGTGGCGGGGGCATCTCTCATAAGTGCGCTCCAAGCATTCATAAAAGGCATCTTTGGTCACATCGTCCTTCTCTTCCGTCGGGGCGTGGGCGCAAATCAGCGATATGTTGAAGAACCTCGCTTTGATGCGGATTGTGGCTAGACGTTCATTCATAGGAGTGAATGATAGTACTCGGCGACGGAGTCTCTCTCCCACCACGAATCCAACACAAAACTTGCGCTCCTTTATATGGCCACTGTAGTAAATGTCACAAGGACCTACTCGTCTCTGTCCTTGTCCCGTCCATCGCATTTCTTGGACGGCGGTGATGTCAGCCTTTATCTTTACGAGGACATCTACCAGCTGGGCAGCGGCACCTTCCCAATTAAGGGACCGGACATTCCAGGTGCATGCCCTCAAATCATAGTCCTTATTTCGTTTGCCGTGGTCGTCATCAATAGGGGGGTCTCTCATCCGAGGCTGTTTTTTCCTTTTCATTGGGGGTGTTTTTTTACGTGGCGGGTCCCAAACCCAGCGCACAACCCTATGCAGGGGATGTTTCGCCTTCTCACTTTAGCTCGCCTTCAAACGGATGTTCTTAGGCTACTCAGAGGATACTTGGTCAAAGACCGGAAGTCGTGAGCTGCTTGAGTCATATGTAAAAGAATCGTTTCTGGCCACTCCCAAGTGAATGGCGATCAGAGAACTTTCCTCACTTGCGTGAACTTCTACACATGACTCCATCCTACAACACAAAAAAATGTTTAATATGTTCATATTAAAAATAAATACATAGTTAACAAATTAAAGGAATATACATATTGTTACGATTTTACTGCTTGCTAGTTCACTTTGTTAGGTTCGTATCTCTGGATTGACAAATAAAACTACAACTGTTTAATTTAATTCAACTACTCTTTATTTCTCAACTCGTCTTCACTATAGCAGTTTGCTCTTAGCACTGATCGATTACGTTCGCGCTGCCACGGCTTATATAGCCACGCACTTCTCGCTGATGCCGACGTGTCCTTCTAGAATATCGCGTCTGGAAATTACCAGAACATAATGCTATACGGCGCCAGACGCAAGCAGACAGCCGCGGCGCCAGATGTCTACAACAAGACAAATGCTATTCCATATACCTACAGCTATTGTTCATAATAAGGGATGCATATAGCAATACAAATACAACTTAATACTACTTTTTGTAACACTGCCCTCCACTAAAGCCTAATCGTCCCGATTAGGCACAAATCCTCTTGAACCAAATGGGGCGAGCCTCTCCAAATGCACTACTTTCATTTTACATCGTGCTTTCCCATTTCTTTGTATGCGGTATACCACGTCATTAAGTCGTTTCATCACCATATAGGGTCCTTCCCAGGCTGTCTGCAATTTCGGGGACAAGCCTTTCTTTCGAAGTGGATTGTACAACAGGACCAGATCACCTTCTTCAAAACCTTTTGAATTTGCCGCTTGATCGAACCGGTCCTTCATCTTATTGCTCATCAGATGCGTGTGCTGTCTTACCATTAGATGCAATTCATTCATTTCTTCCTTTAAGGCCGAACAATAATCTCCATCATTTCTTGCAGCTGTAGGATTCGTTCCAAACTTAAGATCAGCAGGGAGTCGCAGATCAGATCCGAAAATAATCTTTGCTGGCGTGTAACCAGTTGTCTTGTGCTTCGCTGAACGATACGCCAGCAGGAACATCTGGATGCACTTGTCCCAATTCCGTTGATCTTTATCAACGATTTTCCGCAGATGTTCTTCGAGCGTTCGGTTGAATCTCTCCACCATTCCATCTGATTGTGGATGTAACGCTGTTGTCCGTGTCTTGTGGATGCCCAATAATGTACAGATTTCTTGGAAAATGGAAGATTCGAAATTCCTGCCTTGATCTGAGTGTAATTCGACGGGCACTCCGAACCTTGTTATCCAATTTTCTACAAACGCTTCGGCTATTGTCTTCGCTTCTTGGTTTGGTAAGGCATATACTTCTGGCCATTTACTGAAATAGTCCATGACAACCAGTAGATATTTGTTTCCGGCCGTACTGGTTGGGAACGGACCTGCAATATCCATTGCGACTCGTTCAAATGGTGATCCCACGTTGTACTGTTGTAGCCTACCGCGACTCTTGGCTTTAGGACCTTTAGCTGCCATGCACTCTACGCAATTACTTATCCATTCCGTTATGGAATCTCGACAACCGATCCAGTAGAACCGTTGTTTAATCTTCTCAATAGTTTTTGTAATCCCAAGGTGCCCTCCACTAGGTCCATTGTGATATTCTTTCAATACTTTCGGGATCATGGACTTCGGTACTATGATTAGCAGACGAGACTGTTTGCCATCTTCGCTTTCCCAGGTACGATGAAGGTATCCATTAACGAGGTTTATGCTGTTCCATTGGGCCCAATATGCTTTTGCCGTTGGACTCTCGTTACTCATTTGTTCCTTTGGTGGTCGTACCCCATTTTCTTTGGCCATTACCAGCTTTGCAAGATCAGGGTCCTCTAGCTGATTGATTCTGATGCGATGAGGAGTCCAATCATCTTCAGGTTCTATATTCAGTAATCGCACATCGATTATACCTTCTTTTCCCTCTGATTTGGAGCAATGTTTACATTCCAGTGGACAAGGGCGACGTGATAATGCATCCGCATTTTTGTGGTGAATCCCCTTTCGATGTTCCGTTTCGAAGTTTAACGACTTGTGAGATGTGGATGCTTCGTCCTCGTTATCTGTTGGTTGTTTCCGTTTTGATGGGTTTACTGTTATATTGCAATTTCGGGCCAAGTGACCCGCTTTTCCACAGTTGAAACATCTGCCTGTTGTATTTACTCGCGGTGCCGCAATTGTCTTCAGAGTCTTCAATATTTCTTCCATCAGCGCCGGTTGTTCCATTTCAACCCTTTGTACCTTGTGTGCTGGTTTACTTAGTAGGGAAGCTGTTTCCTGTGTGAGGGCGTGCGAAACCGTTTCAGCAAACGTTCTTTTTGGCAATGCATATGTGGCGCGTTTGGTGTCCACATCACGAATTCCGTTTATGAAACATTGAATTTTTACCCTCTCAATGTAATCCACAGGTGCATCTGCATTTGCCAAATGAGCCAGTCGTTCTATTTCAGTTGCGAACTCTTGCAATGACTCGTTCATTTTCTGACCCCTATTTTGCAGTTCGATCTGGTATATTTGTTTCCGGTGCTCACTACCATATCGTCTTTCTATCGCACTCATCAATGCCTCATAGTTGTCCCGTTCACAGTCTGGAATAGTCTGAAGGATTTCTGCCGCAGGTCCTTTCAATGATACAAACAAGGACGCCACCTTGTCCGCTGCATTCCAATTATTGGCCATTGCTGTCTTTTCAAACTGAAGTTTGAAAATTTGAAATGGAATACTTCCATCGAATGTGGGTGCCTTCAATCTTTGATTATTTGTTGATGGTGCAGGGCCATGTAGTTGCAGTTCTCGCACACGATTACTCAATTGAAGAACTTCTGATTTTAAATTTTCTTCGTCATTTTTTAACGTGCTTAATTCGTCTTCAAATTTTGAAAATTTCTCTTGCACTTGTTTTTGTACTTGTAAAGTATTTTCTGTAATCTGTTGTACCAAACGATTTTCTAACTGCGTATTATTTTCAGTCATTTGTTGTGTAAGGCGAGACTCTAAGTGTGATGTATTTTCAGCTATTTGTGCCAGACGATTTTCTGTTTGCACTGCATTTTCAGCTATTTGCTGTGCCAGACGATTTTCTGTTTGCACTGCATTTTCAGCTATTTGCTTAATAGCCACTAACAACGTGTTCATGTCTACACTTGATGATGTTCGTTGTTCTTCTACTTTCTCTTCTACCTTTGTAGAAGTTTCTGGCCCAACAAATTCGAACTCGTCCACATTAATTCCATCCGCTTCCATTGCTTCACGTAATCGTGCCTGCAGATCCGCCTTTTGCCCGCTAATCGGCAAATTACGCTCCTCCAGTTCCTTTTTTAATTGCTGAATTCTCAATTCTCCGAATTTAACCATCTTGAATTTGGATTATTTGACAATCCCACTTCTGACACCAATTGTTACGATTTTACTGCTTGCTAGTTCACTTTGTTAGGTTCGTATCTCTGGATTGACAAATAAAACTACAACTGTTTAATTTAATTCAACTACTCTTTATTTCACAACTCGTCTACACTATAGCAGTTTACTCTTAGCACTGATCGATTACGTTCGCGCTGCCACGGCTTATATAGCCACGCACTTCTCGCTGATGCCGACGTGTCCTTCTAGAATATCGCGTCTGGAAATTACCAGAACATAATGCTATACGGCGCCAGAAGCAAGCAGACAGCCGCGGCGCCAGATGTCTTCAACAAGACAAATGCCATTCCATATACCTACAGCTATTGTTCATAATAAGGGATGCATATAGCAATACAAATACAACTTAATACTACTTTTTGTAACAATATATAAACATCAGAAACAATTCATAAAAAATATCACAATATGTAAGCTAGTACTAATATGCACGTAGATAAATAAATACATTTCTTATAATTAATGTAACAATTTAAAATAATAAATGAACACGAATACAAAACAATTCACAATGTAACAAATTAATGTAATAAAATACAGAAAAACAAAACAATTCATAAAAAAATATCACAATTTAAGATATACATATGTATTCAATACATATACTATATATGTGTCATTCCATCAATTGCCGACATGGTTTTGTACCCGTGGTTCTCCGATTTTGATCAAACTTTAGAATATCATAATATAGACCAATAGAAGAATATCTGTTAACTTTTTAGTGGTCAAAGTTGCTCCATTGTTTTTTGGCGCGCACTTCAAATTGAGATCAAACAAAAAAATGACTTTTTATTTTATTTTTTAACGACCTCAAAATTGAGTGAAAAAAGTTTTTAAGTTATCCAATTTTATGTAAAACAAGAAAAAACGTTAACTTCGGTTGCACCGAAGCTAAATACCCTTCACAGGTGCATTTCTATTAGTAACTATGTGTCCAGTTTGTATGGAAGCTATATGTTATAGTTAACCGATCTGAACAATTTCTTTGGAGATTACATTGTTGCCTTAGAAAATAATATATACCAAATTTCGTGAATATATCTTGTCAAATGTGAAAGTTGTCCATACAAGAACTTGATTCCGATCGTTCAGTTTGTATGGCAGCTATATGTTATAGTTAACCGATCTGAACAATTTTCTCGGATATTACATTTTTGCCCTAGAAAATAATCTATACCAAATTTGGTGATGATACATTGTCAAATGCGAAAGTTTTCCATATGAGAACTTGATTCCGATCGTTCAGTTTATATGGCAGCTATATGTTATAGTGGTCCGATATCGGCCGTTCCGACAAATGAGCAGCTTCTTGAAGAGAAAATGACGCTTGCAAAATTTCAAAAGGATATCTTAAAAACTGAGGGACTAGTTCGTATATATACAGACAGACGGACAGACGGACAGACAGACGGACATGGCTAAATCGACTCAGCTCAACATACTGATCATTTATATATATACTTTATAGGGTCTCCGACGCTTCCTTCTGGGTGTTACAAACATCGTGACAAAGTTAATATACCCTGTTCAGGGTATAAAAATCTCAGCTTTCTGATAAAAATATTTTCAAAATCCAAAAAAAAATTTCTAAATCAAAAAAAAAAAACATTACTTTCCCAAATATCCGCTTTTTTGTGCTTTTCCCCCAACTATTTTTCAAAATTGACCTTTCCAATGGATTCCTCGTTAAATTTTACATAAGAATCAGTGTTCAAAAATATCGGACTCTGATCCCATGAACAGTAAAAAAAAATGCAAAGTTGTTGCTCAAAATCCAAAAAAAAACATTATTTTCCCAAATATCCGGTTTTTTGTGCTTTTCCACCAACTTTTTTTCAAAATTGACTTTTCCATTCGATTCCTCTTTAAATTTTACATAAGAATCAGTGTTGAAAAATATGGGACTCTGCTCCCATGAACAGCAAAAAAAATTCAAAGTTGTCGCTATACGACGCAGTGTGTTCGCTTAGAAGGTTGTGTGAAAGAGGTAAATGTGTAAATTGATTCTTAGACTGAATTAAGAAGAAATCACTGTCTTCATTCATAAAAATATGCGCCGTATAGCGACAACTTTGCATTTTTTTTGCTGTTCATGGGAGCAGAGTCCCATATTTTTGAACACTGATTCTTATATAAAATTTAACGAGGAATCGAATGGAAAAGTCAATTTTGAAACAAAGTTGGTGGAAAAGCACAATAAACCGGATATTTGGGAAAATAATGTTTTTTTTTTTTTATTTTGAAAATTTTTTGGATTTTGAAAATATTTTTATCAGAAACCTGAGATTTTTTTTATATAAAATTGGATAACTTAAAAATTTTTTTCACTCAATTTTGAGGTCGTTAAAAAATAAAAGAAAAAGTCATTTTTTTGTTTGATCTCAATTTGAATTGCGCGCCAAAAAACAATGGAGCAACTTTGACCACTAAAAAGTTAACAGATATTCTTCTATTGGTCTATATTATGATATTCTAAAGTTTGATCAAAATCGGAGAACCACGGGTACATAACCATGTCGCCAATTGATGAATGGCCCATATACTTAATTGATATAACTTAAAATAATATTTACATATATACATATATACATAGACACAATGCCAAAGTTTCCCAGAACCCAGTTTTAAATAACAAAAGATAATTAAAAAGCCGACACAAGAAGCCGAAGAAAAATTAGGATTTAAAATTATCTCGAAAATATTATATTTATGTGCCAATTTTGAAGCTATTTTTTTTTTTTCAAAAAATTCTACATACATATGTGAAACACATAATATTTTTTTTTTGAAGTGAGGCGTACTTAAGTTCCTATTGAAAAATTTAAGGCGAAATATATACGATTTCTAATATATAATTCTAGATTAGCATTACTGTCGCTTTGTCGCTACAACATTTATAAGGGCTGACATGCTTCATCTTATCGAATAATAATTGCTCTACGCCTATCCTGTGACAAGTGCAATCAAATTCCCTAACAAAAATTATTTCAAGTTCTTTTAAGTAATCTAAAAATCCCTGAGGTGACTTAATTAAATTGCACCTGTCAATTTGCCTTTCTTGCCTAAAGAGATATTCGACTGAAAACTCATCTCCTAAATAAGGTAAGGGTTGAGAGCAAGTGTGTTTCCTAAATATTTTTAAATAAAAATAGCCACTAAAATATGCAAATGCATTGTCTCTAAAAAAATCTATATACCTCAACATCATCTATCTCGAAGTTTCTGTCTAATCCTAGCCTATTGAACTAATGTTCAGGTCGCGGAAGTCTTTGGAACTCTTGCCACGATATGTCCTGCATTAAACGGTCATTACACACACTTTCTATTATTTCATTTAAAATGTTAGGAGAAAAGCTTTCGTTGGGAGCTGTCGGTTCACAGTTTCCGTTGGTTACCAAGTTGGCGTAACGCAACCCCCATGATTTCTTAGACAAATTGCAGAACATGTAAGATGTTATCCTTACACATCTACCACCGCCCCTTCTGATTTGTCCAAAATTATTTTCAAGGTTGTCCTGACATAATTGTCTCGTCTGTACATGTTGATAACCTGAGCGTGACAAAAATCGCCACAATCGTTTTAAACTATTTATATTAGGGATCCAACCCTTAAGATAGTTGAAAGATGAAGTGATGTCAGCCCCGGTGTCATCGTTAACCCTAATCGTCTTTAAAAGTTTAAGAGCCTCATCTAAAAAATGCAACTGTTCGGGTGTTGCCGAAAAAACTTTTTTTGTTGAGCAAAATAGCTTCAAAATTACTACTATTAAATATATCAAATAATTTATTAATAAATAAAAGATATTCCGCCGTATTACAATAACTATTAGAAGGACAAGTCAAATGACCGGAACTATAAAATGATAACATTCCGGAAGCGACTGTGTCACTGAACACTTGACTAGTAAGTTTGACACTTAAGCAATTCACAAGGTTTGTTGTATGTCTTATGTCATATTTTAATATTCTTAAAAAATACGACGCTTGTGAGCACCCTTAACTGTTGTATGTCATATTTTGACATATTTCCACTTATGTACCGGGTTGAAACGGCGGTGTATTGATTTACACTGCAATAAAATCATTTGCAACCACATAAACATCAAATTATTTTCATATTTCACTTATATTCAACTTAATTTACCTGAATATCGTGGGTTCCTTCCATATTAATAACGAAATTTATTAAATTTATTAATTTCAAACACTTAAACGCCAATAATAAGAAAGTAAACAAATACAGCTGATAGAATAGCGAACTCAAGAAACATACCACGCAGTGTTGTATCAGTCATATTAATATATACATAATTTTGCATATGAAACAACAACAGTGTTGGTATGACAGTCATAAAAAAATATGACAATATGACGATATGACACACTATGACACCTAGTGAATACCCTAACTCATTTTTTGAAAATTATTTGGCGCAATGTGAGCATCTGACAGTTTCGGTGCACAACGAATGTGATTTTACGAGTCTTTATTATAAAAGTGCATTATATCGGACCAACTTATCGGACGGAATTTAAAACTTACTTTATTTTTACAAATTTTCGAGACAATTTCGGGTATTTTTTTTTAAAGCTGGGGACAATCATTAAAAAAGAACACCTCTTTGCCCCTAATACCCTAGCTAAATTAAGAAAGTTAGAACCCTGATCACAAACAAAATGGCATGGATTAAGACCTATGTTTTGTAGCTGGGTAATGGCCTCCAAAATATATTTTTTGGCTACATCACCTTTACAGGAACCATGGACAATAAAATACGATAGGGGGTGAGACCAAGGTGTTCTACCAAAAGCTTGTACCATCAGAGTCATCGCACTATTACCTATTCTACAAGTGCGATTTTCATCGCCGTAATCCTTAACTCCTACAATTTTATCAAATTTAGGTAAATATTGCATATGACTCTTAAGTGCCATTTCGTCACACAAAATAGACACGAATTTTTGTTCCTGACTAAGTCCCCAACTTCTATATTCTAAACATCTAATACTACTGCTATTACATCCTGGATCGCGGGTACAAACTCGTCCAGAGTTCTCTCATCCGGAAACCTAAGGATTAGCTAAGGTCTCTGTAAGCTAAAGGTGATAAGAAGTATACACCTAAAGCCAGTGTTTTAAAATAGTATCGTATCTACGACCATTGAGATTTCGTTTGAAATTTTTTATAGTATTGCGATTTATGGCGCTTATCTGTGGAGGAAAATTACTTTTAAAGTGGCCTATTATATCAAAACCTTCCTACCTTCTTTATTCTTTTATATTTTTTTTTTGCTAAATTTTCTATTTGATATATTAAGTAATTAATTTCCCTTTCCTTTTCTTCTAATTTATTTTTCAAACATAAATTTCCTCCACCAATTTTTGTTCCCTAAGAGCTCCTGAAACTAAACTTAAATTTGTTTGACTTCCTATTTTCCTGGAATTAGCTATCCTTAAAAACGCTACTGCCTAGGGTGCTTCTTTTGCCACGGATGCTAATAGCATCAAATTATTACCATTATCAATCAATCCTGATTCGGTATCATTATTTTGAAAAGAAAAATCTTCCATTCCCATTTCAATTATTGAATTGGGACTAAAAACATTTGTATAATCAAAACTAGGTTCCGGTGCATTTGGCAAATGCGTGTCCGGAACAGCATTAAGCCTTAGCTTTTTTTCAACCTCATTCTTAAGGAAAATTGCCGATCACAGGCAAACAGATGCTTAATTTTGGTGTGTCCTACACCCAACCGACTCAGCTAAATTAAATATCTAATAAAAGTACAAATAAAGAAATCCTACACCTTACACTTATTTATATTTAGTCTAATTGAAGCAAATGCTATTATACTTTTCTAGTTATTAAACTAATATTTATTTTTAAATACTACAAGTAATATATATACTATTCTAATTATAATTTTCCTACCAAAATACTGTAATTTTTGAAATTATTTCTACACTACGTACTACAATCAATATTGTGATGCAATAAAATATTTATTTTTATTTAACATACGTAGTAAAATTTAATTACAAATATATTATTACAATATGTACATAGAATAGTAAAACATATTTTTAAGAACTACTATATTAACTCTATAAAATATCATGCACAAACTTTAAATTTAAAAAATACTATATACAAATACTCGTAGTTTTTAACTTTTGGACCAACCTGTCTTTATCCTTTTCCTTACAGGGAGAGTTGCTATGCTCTCCGCCCTCGCATCCAACCACGCACTTCCTCACTTTTGGCATTTTCACTAAATTATAGAAAAATGCTAAATTAATAACTTTGAAAATGCATATATTATATAAATATTAAAATGCAAAATCATTAATACACATAACACACACAAATTTTCTTTACCAAATATACACCCACTTCTATGAAATTTCGTTTCACACTGATTTTGTCAGTTAATTATAGCGGTTTATTTCTGGCATCCCGCCTTTTCTGAAATCAGCTGATAGAAATTCCCCGATCTCCATCGCTGCGTTTGAGAGAAAAGGAGAGCCAATGCTAAAGTTTCGTATCATATTACCCATGGCGACGACAAAGCGCCACAACATTGTGTTGTTGGTAGAAAATCCGAGCTGTGCCGAAAGAAACTAACAAACGATCGCCAATTGTTACCGATTCCCTTGCTGCTCGAACAGCTTCGTCAACTAGCTAGCGTACATATGTATGTTTTTATATGAGCTTGCATAAATATCGTCACTGATTTTTGCGCGCCACGGAAAAATATCTTAGAATTGACAAATATTAGGGGTATTCTCTTGCAAAACCCTTGCACGGTGCAAGAATTGCAACGGCACAACAACAAACACACACATAAAAATATTTTCAAGGGCTGTAAAATATGTCAGACCAAAACCCATGTTTATTTGGGTGCAATGTCACGCAAAAATATAATTGCAACCCTGTTTTAGCTGTCATTTTACATAAAGTCATATTTTGACGTTAAATTGTTGAGGAATGTAAATTTTAAATAGATTTTATAATTTCTATTTAAATTATAAAGATTTATTACAATATTTTTTGTTAAAAATGTATGCAGAAGGTGCGCCAATTCACAATAGCCATGCACAATAGTCATTTACAATAAATTGACCGAAACAGCCGTTCATATGGCAGTACATTCTGCAATGGGTGCTCTCCTGCCTTCGTATGTTTCGGTATAGGATTTTTGCAATCTGCAATCTTGCAAAAGCAAGAGGATCCTCGTGTTTTTCCGTGTTTTTGTGTTTTTGCGAGCTTGCATCAGAAAGTTGTTGGGTTTTTTTAGCGTTTGCCATCGTCGCGAAAAGTTACTTGTGGGCAAAGGCATGATCGGCGAGATGTTACGGGGTCTGTTTTTATGATTGAAGCGAGGTCACTTGTGGAATATGCGCCTGCGTTTATGAATGAAATCGTTTTTGTAGTAAAATTTACTACATTTGGGCTTCGCCAATTTGGCTGCCATATTGAATTGTGTTTCTTCTGCTTTTTGAGACAATTGTTGTTTTTGTAGAACAATGTTTAAATTTTTTGTTGGTGACATATTCACATGTGTACGCATATGTATGTTTGTCTGCTTGTGCATTATTTGTTCGGCAATGTATACAAATATATATACATATAAGTATAAATGAATGTATATGAATATGCAGCGTGAGTTTTAGTTGTTCGAGCGGAGGAAAAAATAAAAATGCCGACGATGTTACTTCTGTGACATTATATTTTATTCTGTTTTTTTTTTTTCAAATTATGTTCTGCTTATATGTATAACTACTAAAGTGATTACAATTTTCTTAATCTATTTCTTTGTTTTTTTTTTATTTTCTTATGAAATACAATATTTGTTAAATGTAATCTTATTTTCTATTGAATGCAAACAAACATGATTGTGTGATTTACCCGATAATGTCTGGGTTATCATTACAAACAAGTCAAACATAAGGACCAAAACATGTTTGTATGCTTTTGCATTATGTTCTTTATCTCTACTTGTTATCTTATTTTTTGTAATGTTTACTTGCTTTTCTTTAATCTTTTATTTTGTCCAATTTATAATATTTTGTTGTATGGTGTCTGGTTAGGATGATAGTGTACACATAACTCCTCCCTCCTTTAATGGAAAACTCTCCTGAGTTTGAATAGTATTGTATTTCTTTTTTTTTATTTTACAAGATATTAAAATTATTATTATAATCACAATAAAACTTAAAATTGATATTCCAATATGAGAGATATTTTTGTGATATTTTAATTCATTAATTTCTTTTAAATTTTCTTCGTTTCTAAATACAAGGTCGTTAATTGTAATTTTGTTAGTGAAATTGTGAGTATCATAGTTTGGATAATAAAATCTTTGATTGTATGATATTTTAGTATTTGAGAATGTTTGGTATAGGATCATAATTGTGCAGTTATTATAATGAATCAATGTAGTGTTTTTCAACTTAATTTTTCTGTTGTCGGAGTTCTGGTTTAGTTCTGTGTCATTTGCATTTTTTAGTAAAATAGTCAATTTGAAAGATTTCTGTAATGCTATGTTTGATAAGGTCACAATTTAATAAGTAGATGCAATGTTTAGAAATTTGTAGTTCTTTGAGTGTTTTAGTTTCTTCGAATTTATAAGTGACATTTTTGTATTCAAAACATTTTCAATTTCTGCTGTTATTTCTTTGCCTGCTGTATTTGGTATAGGAATAATAGTTTTTAATTGTACCGATTGAAATTCTTTTGGGATTTTGACCACGAGCATTAACAAATTTCCTTTATATTCCAAGGCGCATAATTTTATATATTGAAGTTTGTTAAGGTCTATGTTGTAAATATAAATTTCTTCATTTGTTAAAATGCTTGGGTGAAAAATACCACTTTTTGCTGAAATAATGTTTTCCTGAATCTGGTTTATTTTTATTGTTTGTTCATGAATAATCAATATTTTGTCAGTTTTCTCTTGACACATTAAAGAATTCTTTCTTTCGTCTTCAATGATTTGTTTTAATTTTGTGAACGTGTTCGAAAAGAAATTATTAATTTTTATTTGGTGGTTGAGAGCTGTAATTGAATTATGTAAATTTTCATCTACTTTCTTAAGGTGATTTTCAATATCTATTCTATCTCCATCATCCATCGTTCCAAATAGAAATTTTTGTACAGAACCCATACCGTTAATTATACCTCTCTTTTTTCTACTAACTTCTTTTCTTGGGATTAATGTTTTGATTTTACTTCTCAAGATTTCATTTTCATTAGGTAGGGTGTAGTAATGTAGATGTGAATATATTTGCGAAATTTTTGTTATATTATTTAGTATGTAAAGAATTTCACGAGGGTCAATTATGTGAATTACGAGGTTAATATTTGTCGGGTGAATATTATCTAATGGCAATTTTTTATACCTTGGTTCGTATTTGTGCCGAACCGCTTTATAATTTTTTACGTAACCTTCTTTTTGAGTGTTATTAAACTCTTCTCTATTTCTATTTAGTTTTCTTATGCATTTTTCTTTAATCTAAGCTTTTCTATGATACTTATACTGTTCCTATCTTCCAGCTGAAATGCCATAACAAATTTCGCAAATTTGTCTATAAAAGTAAGGAAGTAACATTTTTTATTTATGTATATATCTGCGTGAACTATTTCATTTATATCTGATGGTGTTTTCGTTAATTGAAATTTTGGTTTTAAAGGTTTTCTATCATATTTTGCTCTATTGCAAACATCGCAATTATTTATATATTTTTGAATCAAAACTTTCAAATTTTTCCAGTATATTAGTTTTTTTTTTTCAATTTTTCATAATTTTCATTAATACCTGCATGGCCTGTTTCATTTTTATGATATTAAGCAATTTGTTTATAAACCTGTTCTTCATTTTTCATATCTTTAGCATGGAATTCACATCTAAAAAACTTTACCTGTCTATTAAATATTTGAATAAGCTTTTGTTGAACTATATTGTACTGATTATCGGTTAAATAAGAAAAAATACCTACTTTTGCACTATTTTTGTGCCTACGACAAAGATCTATGAAATTATTATTTTTTATATCTTCTGCGCTAATAAAAATTTTCTTCGTGTTGCCTAGTTCTTCAGATTCAGATGTTGTAAAATACTGAGCTCTTCCAAGTTTACTGAGTATTGTTTCTATATGGGGTATTGGAAATTTGTCATCTATAGTGACTTCGTTTAGCTTCCTGTAGTCAATAACTATTCTCCATTTTTTCTTCATTGAATTGTCTTGGTTTTTTTGGTACAATCCAAAGAGGCGAGTTGTACGGGGAATTACTTTCTTTAATTATACCTTGGCGCAACATCTCGTTCATCTGTCTACTAATTTCTTCTTCATGAATTTGGGGATATCTATAAATTTAGTTGGTCTACTTGTTTTTGTAACAATTTCATGCTAAATTTCATGAGTATGAGAAAGGTTTTTACCTTCTTGGAAAAATAAATCGCTATTTGCTTCTAGAATGTATTCTAATTTTTGCTTTTCTTCTTCATTCATGTCACTATTTGATAAAATATCTAGCAAATTCTCTTTACATTCTGTAAGTATATTAATATCTTCGTAATTGTAAGCATGAGTTTATAAATTTAATTTTGTTGCCGTATATTTCTACACACTGCTTTTCTAAATTAGTTATTACTTTAATAGGTTTTAAAATATTCTGTCCTATTATAGCATCAAAGTTATTATTTTTAATGTTGGTTAGTTTCCAATGTACATATATAACTTTTTTCATTGAATTCGTTTGGGGTTGGGGTGACTAACTCTTTATTTAGGGAAAAATTTTCCTTAATGGTGCTAAAGTGTATTGGTTTATCAAGCTCAATGCATTCATAATCTTTTAACACATTATATTTCAATAATGATGTTGTAGACCCTGTGTCAATAAGACATTTAATTTTTGAATTTTTTATGGTCTCTTCTATTATCGGTAACGATTGTTTTGGGCTGGCAACCGAAAATTTGCTTGTTCTTGAACGTTATCTATTTCCATCGGTTCGAGGGGGTTTTGTCTCCTTTGGACTAAATTATATCTTCTAGATTGTTGAGAATTATTTTGTCTACTTTGTCCAAAGTTAAATTGTTGATAATTGTCATTTTGGTTAGAATTGTTAAGAAATTCTCTCTGCTGATTTGGTTCAAATTGAAAATTATTGGAATTTTGCATATACTGTTTATTATTGAAATTGCCAAAATTGTGAGCCAAAAAATTTCTATTTGAAAAATTTCTATAAGTATTTCTTTGATAATTATTTTGTGTTTTATCAAATTGTATTAGCAAACCTGTCTCTTGAAGAACGGTAAAAGCCTCTCTAATGGTGCTTATATTTCTACTAATCACTACACTGCTTAAGTTGGGGTGTATCCCAATAAAAAATGATTTTAGAATTAAACTTTCGTTGTTAATTAGAGAAAATTCTATAGGCTTTATCCTATCGAATTCATGTTTTAAATTTAGTTTATCTAAAATATCCTTTAAATTTTGATAATATTGACTTACTTTATAGTTTCGTAGTACAATCGCCTGATTGAAAAGGGTGTGGTACGACTCCTTTACTCCAAAATTCTTTATGAGTTCTTCTCTCATTTGCTGCCATGTTGGTGTAGGTCCCAAAGGCCGGATGACACTTGCTGCTTCTCCTTTAATTTTTGTTTTGACGTGTCGCTGCGTTACAAATTCCAACATTGATGGGTTGGGGTTGAATAAAGGAAGGATCATGTCAACTTCGCTGATGAACGATGATAGGTAAATCTCTGCCGTCAAAGTCCATGATTCTTGAAGCTTCCTTCAAAATTTGCGATCCTGTCACCTGAAGTGGTTGCTGCTCGCCTGGATTCATTGCTGATGTATCCTCTTTTAATACAACTGTACTTGTTGTTGTTGCTTTGTATGGTGCACTTCGCTCTCACTGCGTCTTCTGTGTGTGGGGCATTAATCTTTAATCCTACTTTTCCTGGTAATGCTGATGGGCTGAATGAAGCTATTCTTCGCCTTCACAAATTGTAATCCTCGGAGTCGCTCTCCGACGTTCCAGATAACTTGTCTAGAAACTTAAGTTTCATAAACTTGGCTATCTGTGCCGACCGACTTATATATTTATATATATATAAGGGATCTTTAAAATGAGCGCTAATCTTAGGATTTGCTTCCCGTTGCTAAAGCTTACGAAACTTTAAAAACTTCAGTTTTTAGCTCAACTTTGCAGTTTGTTTTTACCGACTGCGCCAGTTTTAGTTGTTCGAGCGGATGGAAAAATAAAAATGCCGACGATGTTACTTCTGTGACATTATATTTTATTCTGTTTTTTTTTTTTTTTTGTTTTCAAATTGTATTCTACTTATATAACTACTAAAGTGATTACAATTTTCTTAATCTATTTCTTTGTTTTTTTTTTTCTTATGAAATGCAATATTTATTAAATGTAATCTTATTTTCTATTGAATGCAAACAATCACGTGGAAATCAAATTAAATTATTAAATATGCAAGTCCAAATTGACTATAAATATCATTATGCATGCAATCATATCATAATTATTTTTACATGTCAATATGGAATTGTTGAGGGCAAAACATATTTATGCTCTTTATTTTTCTCAGTCGCGTTTGAAATTTTTTGAAGTTGCTTTGACACTTCACATCCCCTATAGTTCGCAGGGCGGCGCATTTTGGCGGTCGTTCGAAAGGTTTTGTGCAGTTTAGTGTTGTATGATTTCCAGTGGACTTTACACACCTTGGTGGTTTACATATTACAATAGTTTCTAGTGTGACCGAACGCCTGACAGGAATTATACTGCGGCACAAGACTCGGTGGATTGATGGGCTCGAGTTTAACGACGGAATTTAGAATATGTTTGATTTCGTAAATTTTCTTACAGTTCTTTGTAGATTCAAAGCATACAATAAACATATTTAACGGATTTTTTGTTTTATATTGAAGTTTGTTTAAGACTTTCGTAACTTTAAACCCTTGCTTTTGAAGGTCTGTGATAATAGTTTCAAGCTCAAATGAGTAATGAAGGTCTTTTACCATTACGCGTATATCACGCATCGAGTCGTTTAATTTCTTTGTAAGTATTCTGTAGTCGGAACTATCTGAAATATTTATTTTACAGGAACTTGGGCCAGTGAGCTTGAGTGTGTAAGATTTTTTTACATCTACGTTAATCAAGGAACGCATCAAGGGTGGTTAAAATTTTCCGGTAATATAATTGGCGGAGGGCGATGGCTTAATTTTGTATCTATTTTATTTTCTGCTGTCCTATCCGGAATCGTAGACTTCAGTGTTACATCCGCTGAAGAATCTGCTTTGCGTTTCTTACTTTCCCTACTTTTTTTCTTTTTTAATAGCCAATTTGTTTTTTTTCCAAGCTCATCTTCGTCTATATCGGCTGCAAAGGTTGATTTTGATGGAGAAGAAGACGTTTCATTTGCATATTTGATTAGCGATTTCTTTAAGCTTTCATTTTGAAGTTTACGTGACGCATGTTTGTTTTTCAATTCATTGTTCAATGCTTCTATTTTCTTAATGCGTTCGACCAACATACTTAGTATTTGGTTACATTGCGTACCCCCACCGGGAGCCGGAGTTTGTATGTCCATCACAACCTTATTGAAATGTGGTTACGTTATGTAAAATAAAATGCCTTGCCAACTGCTTTACCGACTGCACCTGCAGATAATATAGAGTCCCTGGCCACCTACAACTCTGCGTAGACAGCTGGTTTTTGCCGTGCGACAGAAACAGCTGATACCCACTTTAAATGTTCAGAGGAGAATTTTTGCACGAAAATTAATTGAGTTTTTTTAATTTGGTATTATTTTTTGTTATTGTTTAAAATTTCCAAATGTTATATGATAAATTATTTATGCTTTTAAATATTTTTGTAGAAATTTCGAGTAAATTAATATACTCCGTGGTGCCAACGATGTTAAGGTTCTCCGGTGAATCTGCTCACGAATTTCCACAGCCTGGATTCACGTTTAATATATACATACATATATAATAATATAATATTGAGATTGATATAACTGAGAAGCACACTTTATTGTTGACCGTACGCGTGAACTGCTTGTTTTGCATTCGACAAGTGATCACAATATGATCACAATTTATTTATATGCGCACTGCAATCAGTGTAATCACGTTCAACAGCTACAGAAAATTGTAATAGTCAACTAAAACACTCGAAGATGTTGGGGAATAATCGAATGATGGTGTATAATCGAATCAATATGAAAGCCAAATCGACGAAGCCCTAATGTAGTAAATTTTACAACAAAAACGATTTCATTCATAAACGCAGGCGCATATTCCACAAGCGACCTCGCTTTATTCATAAAAACAGACGCCGTAACATCTCCTTGAGCATGCCTTTACCAACAAGCGTCTTTTTGCGACGATGGCAAAAGCTTAAAAATCATAAATTGAACAACTTTCTGATGTTTGTTCTAAGAAAGAAGTGCAAAAGTGGCCACATAGCTGTTGTCGATTTATAATATTTGTCAATTCTAAAATATTTTTCCGTGGCTCGCAAAAATCAGTTTTGATATGTATGCAGGCTCATACAAAAACATACATACATATGTATTTACGCTAGCTTGTTGGTGAAGCTATTCACAACAACAACACAATGTTGTGGGACTTTGTCGTCGCGTCAGTGCTTCGACAGATTGACTCTTTTACCAAACGTGAGTTTCGGCCATTGATTTTCGGTGACAACGGAGATGCAAAAAGATACGTGCGGCACTTGTTATTCCCTTATGAATGTTTGTACATATGTAGCACGTATTTGCTTTCATAAACAGACAAATGTGCCAAGAAATAATAGGCGTGTTTTATTTGATCAGCAAATTAAGCTATTGCTTATTTTGTATGGAAGACTTAAGGCCTAATTATAATGTGAATAAGTTAGCGTAAGCAACTGTCCGAATCCACGCAAATTGTATGTTGCGTCTATAATGTACTCTACATCAAGTTTCGTTAAGTTTTTTTAAACGTCATTTTCTAAATTAAAATGTGAAACTGGTCGCATTTTCCGTATGGAATCAGCTGTTTTCGGTTTTTGGCAACAGATACATCATTTTGAATTTGAAAATGAAGGATGACCAGTGTGTTGTCAACAGATACTTCACTTTGAATTTTAATTAAAAATATTGAAAAGAAAGAAATGGTTGTACGACAAATCAGATGCATTTTATTTCAATTTTGTGTATATAAAAAAATCGGTGTGGTCAATCCTCTTCATTTAAGGGAATCGTGCCAAAAAACCATCCTTCTTCTTTTTCTGTTTATTTCCCTCACTGAACATTACCGAACTTTTTTCCTAATTTTTGTTAATATGCATATTCCGTCTAAAACAGAAGTAAGCATTTTGTCTTTAAATATTTGAATTATCTATTAATTTCTGTATTGCAAAACCCAAACGAAATATAAAATCAAAACACAAATTGTTTATTGACACTTTTCTTCTCTGCATGTAATTACATTATAGTTTGACACACATGTGCGTTCGTATGTGTGCGATTGCGGTTTACTCGTTTATGGGCTTGTGCGCATACCGATCCATGTTCGCGAAAATGTTTGATTTTTTTCGAACGGTGTGCACACATGTCTGTCGCGTATGGCGCTGTGTGCACACAAAATCTCATTTCTCTCGTGTCGCCGAACAGTGAAGATCGCGTACGAACAATGACAAGCCGAGGTAACGAGATCCCTAACTCTCCTGTCACTGGAAACTGGGAACTAACAGGCTTAGTTCACCTTATTAAGTATTGAAAGATCAAAAGTTAATTGTTTTAATATTCTATAAAATCATAAAAATTATTTAAGTAGATTCATCATATATCAAAAGTCCAAAATATAATTATTTTTAATCGTAATAAATGTTGGGTGTTTTAATTTAAAATGCCCAAAAATTCTTATTTTGTTCGATCTGGCCGTAATGGAAAATGTTATAAAAAAACGCTAATTTTGAGGCGCTCACACAATGGAATAAGTTGGACATCCCATTATCCCTGATGGCAAGTGTTAAGGGAGGAGCCTGCTTTAGAGGCTTCAAAAAATCGATTTTTTTGTACGATTTTTTTGGGAGGAAAAGAAATAATAGATTGAAGCAAAATTTCTAGGCTTTATAGTTATATATTTCAACATCTTTCACAAATTTTTTGGATACGAAATCTTTGATATTCTGCCTTTGGGAAGCAATTGCCCGATACATTTTGTATGTGCATTTTTCGGACGGCGGGCAGGATTCAGATCGCAATTTCTATTGGAAACAAAAAATTCTAAGAGATTCATTTTTTTAGTAATTTATCTTCTAGTTAAACTAAGAAAATTCCAAAAAAAAGTGTAAAATTTTTTAAAAAGTGGTTTTTGCCCAAAAAATTTTACTTCATGTTGCTTGAAAATATGTTCAAACTTGACTTTTCTAAGATTTTTTTAGATAGAATAGAAGATAATTAAATGCTAAAGATAATGAACTTTGCCCTAATTCCATACAACGTTTAGTTTTTTTTCTATCCTGCCCGCCAAATAAGAATAATCCTAAAAATGAAAAACCGAGAAATCGCGCTTCAAAGTTTTCGCTTTTTGCCCCAGCGCTCATATGTATATCTGCTAGGCGCTCGGTCACTATTTCCCTTCTAGCTTCGATAATATTTCGAATTCCCATCTATAACTTTGGGGACATACTATATTATAAGATAATTTCTAAAGCAGGCCCCTCCCTTAATAAAGATTTCGTATCAGAATTTATTGATCTTACAAAAAATATATCTGCAATATATATAACGCAGTTAACTTTAGTAGGGTTTCCTTCTCCTTGCGCCCTTCTAAATTGTAGTGGTACATTAGATCGTCAGAAAACATACCAAGCAGTATGCGCCCTTTGACTTCAATATTAGCCGCATCTGTAAAAAAAAAAATACAGTAAACCATATTACAATCGCATAATATTAAAAAACGAAATATTTACCATAGCATCCGTGCTTTCCTTTTGTGAAAGTTTGTCTTCTACGAAGCGCACGTGCTCTTCCGATGACATGGGCAGTTTCGAAGCGAGCTCCACGCAATGTTCGTCCTCCAAGTCACCGGTGATGCGGCTAATTGAATGGTGCGTCTTTGCCGCTATGACGCAGCATTCGCGTAATAATTTACTTTGTGCCTGCACCTCGGTCTTTTCTGGCATCTAGAAAATTAAAATATAAAAATTAGCTTCTGTTTTAATTTGGTAATGTAATACTGCGTTACTTACTTTGTCTGTTAGGGACTTTTCAATGGCATTGAGACGGGTCTCAATGGCATCCAGCTTCTGGATTATATCTGAAAAACATAAATTCTTTTTTATAAAGCAAATATTAATATATTCAATATATAACCACTACTAATAATATACGATGATGACGGTACCACAAATTTGTGATGTTTCAACTGGAGAAGCGCAAGCGAGATTATAAGATATTTTTTAAACACTTTATCTGTAAAAAAAATGTTATTAAAATATTTATGTTCAATACAACCTCTATGAGGGCTCAAAGGTTGTAAGCATTCCACTTCGGAATCTATTTCTTCCACGAGGTCATCGAAATTCATTCCATGAAAAATCATAAAAAAGGTGATGAATGAGTGGAACTAAAAGAACTTTATCATCTATAGGTATAGAAAAATACTTATATTTAATATCTAATGTACTTAAAACTACCTCATTTTCTGAAACTTTAAAGTAAAAAAGTTGTGTACAAGACTATATACATATTTAAACAGTTAAAAAAAAATTAAAATGTAAATATCCGTTTTTGAAAAAACACTCCTCATTTGCTCGAAGCAAGCATAAAAAAGTTTAATTTTAATTTAATTTTTAAAATCATGCTTCGGAGCAGAAATGCGTATATGTACATATATTCGAACTACATACATATGTTCCCTTTTAATCATTATGAAACACTAATTTTGTTTTTATTTTAAACAATTTTAGATATTCAGCATACGAACGAATCTTGGACGGCACGATTCCGATTACTTTGGCGGAGGGATAAAAAAAAAACCGAATTTCCGTAGGGGAGCTGCTCCAGAGGTGGAATATCCAAAAATAATATAAAAATAACTAATATTTTTTAAAATATTCACGTTTAAAAGTTCAAAAATTTACACTTGGTATTTCTCTATGTTTCACTAAATTTCTTCACGTTTTTTACTCTGTATATTTAAATATACACTCTAAGCTTTGAAATAAATAAGCTCACATTTCAGATTTATTTTGTAATTTTTTAACTAAATTTAGTAATTTAAAAGTCACTTATTAAATTTATGGCTGAAAAGTTTAGAGTGTTTATATTTACGAATAAAACCAGCTTTGCCATACCTTAAAAAACAAAAGTGAAGGATTTTTCAGCGTTTTACAGCATTTTCTTTGTTTGTACTTTCGAGTGATTCTTTTTTCTCTATTAACTATAAAAAAACTATAAAGAAGATTTTTCAAGCTAAAATTGAATGTGTGAACATCTTTCCATATACATTCATATATGCTATATATTTCATAAACACAGAGAAGTAAAATCGTGTGATAATATTATAATATTTATATGATTGTAATATAACGTTTTTATATATGTACATACTACAATTTTATAATATCCTTCTCCTTCTGCGTTGGCGGCCTTCGGCCGCACTCTAAAAAAATAACCCTGGCCAAGCGAATATCCGGGGTGACTGAAGTACTTTCGCGTAGTATTCCTTTCTGCGTTGGAGGCCTTCGGCCGCGCTTTAAAAAAATAACCCTGGCCGAGCGAATAACCGGGGTGACTGAAGTACTTTCGAGTAGTACTCCTTTCTGCGTTAAAAATAAAAAAATATATTGAGTTTTTGTTATAAAGTGGTTATATTTTTTGGTTATCATGCGCTCATATTGAAATAAAATTTGAGTTTTCGTTATAAAATGGATAAATTTTGGTTATTTTATCTGTCAGCGATTTCCATTTATTTTTGATGATACATTGTTTTGTATTTTAGGTGACGATACATATATTTTTATATTTAAAATTTGAATTTTGGGTATAAAGTAGTTATATGTTTTGGTTATCATGCACTCATATTGAAACAAAATTTGAGTTTTCGTACTGTACTCATATCCTGTACACTTTATTAGTAATATTATATACTTATATGTACGTACATATGTACAGTAAGTGCCACTCAAAATGGCCCACCTGTGAAAAGTTAACAAAACGTGTTATAAACAATAAGGCTTAGTTTTTCTTTTTTTATTTTTTCTAACTTTTAGACAATAGCCAACAAAAAAAAACTTAAAAATATTCATTGATAAAATAATACTTCCAATATTTACGCAAAACAAGAAATTCAGATCGAATTATATGAACCACATGAAATGGCCCACTTATTTAAATTTAAGAAAATACATAAAAATATCATTAAATAATTAGAAATTAGTACTTTGTGGGATAACCTCTTTGATTGATGACTGATTTTAACCTATTAGAAATAGATTCCACCAATTTTTTTGTGTAGTCGGGAGGTATTTTTCCCCACTCTTCCATTAGTACAATCTTGAGATCATTTTGATTTGATATTGCGCGCTTCCGAATTTCAATTTGCAATTTATGCCATAAGTTCTCAATTATGTTTAAATCGGGAGATTGCGGGGGTGTTTTTAAAACTTTAGGGCAGTTATACAATAACCATTCTCTCACGATAAGGGCCGAATGCTTGGAATCATTATCTTGATACAAGTGAAATGTACTCTCCATACCCAGTTTATTTGCACTTTGTTTTAGATTTTCTCGAAAATTTAGAAATATTGGAATTTGTCCATATTCCCTTCCACGAAGCAAAAATTTCCCCCACACCATCACATGTCCACCCCCATGCTTCACTGTAGGTCGAAGATGTTTCGGATTAAGCTCTTCATTCGGTCTTCGCCATACGTTTACTCTCCTGTCTGATCCAAATAAGTTAAATTTAGATTCGTCCACAAATATTACGTTTTTCCAAAACTCAAAATCTTTCATGTGGTAGTTTTGAGCGTACTCTAAACGATTTTTCTTGTTTTTCTCATTAACGAATGGTTTTTTCCGAGCAATTCTTCCATGTAAATCAGCCTTGTGAAGAACTCTTCTGATAGTTGTTGCACTGGATTTTGTATTAAATTGTTCAGCTAACATATCTCGAAGGTTTGGAGCACTTACACGTGGATTTAATTTTACTTTTTTGAGAATCCAACGCTCTTCACGTTCATTCAGCACTTTCTTACCAGGATGTTTTGGTTTGTTTGCAATTCGATTTTCTTCGTTATAGCGTTTTATTATATTTTTAATTGTGCTTCGTGGTCTTTTAACTATATCTGCTATTACTCTTTGACTTTCACCGTTTTTATAATGTTGTATAATTAAACTTCGTATTTCATTTGTAGTTTGAGGAGCCATTTTACGAAAATGTGCAAGATCTTACACTCTCAAAATCGCATACAGAACTAAAAAGTCGGTCTGATGAAAGATATGTCTAAACTAACTAAACAGACAAAAAATTGCTAACGGTTTTAGTAAAATACAGTTATCTGAGTTGATTTCAACATTCATTTTATGGTGTATTTTGACATTTTCTTGTAAATATTGAAAATACCGCTATCTTACTCAATTCCTTTTGGTTTTTATATTGCTTACTAGTTGATATAGCAACTCAAAATAAATAATAAAGGCTTGGTGTTATAGCACGTTTTGTAAACTTCTCACAGGTGGGCCATTTTGAGTGGCACTCACTGTGTAATAAATCTGTATATATTATTACTTATTTTCTTAATAAATTTAAAAAAGAAAATTTCCATACGCATGAATAGAGGAATTTTTGTGAAAAAGAGGAATTTCAGCGAATTGCCTTATCATCACATGGCAGCGCTCCATTTCATTGTAATTTTTGGTAAGCAAATGAGATTCAAACGAGTGCAAAATGCAATTTTTTAAATAAAGATTTTTCAGGTAAAAAACCTGCGAAAAGTGTAAAATGTGGATTAATTTAAAAGTTTATAGTGTAATTGAATTAATTTGAAGTGAAAAATGTTAATAAAGTGAGCGAATTTTTGAAGATTAAGTTCGAATATCTCGTAAACTAAGCGTTTGCGGTACCTATAACCCTATATAGTGCCAAAGAAATCGGAATTGTGCCTCTTGGACGAACAAATGAACATATTTAGTTTTAGACGAGGTTCTCCAGTTCAAGAATATATATATTTATACTCGCGGGAATATTCGAAATATTTACGCTTAAAGCTGAAAATTACCGCCTTTGAAGAAGGTATTTTTCGATTTAAAATTAATTTTACACTTATATTTCGCATTTTTATGTCCACTACCACTTTACTAATTCGTGTGAATTCTTTTTTTAATATTAAACTTATTGTTCAATTATATTTATTTAACTTCAACTAAAGGACTGCAATATTGATCTGAAGAACCTCCTCTATCCGACCATACCCACTTTATTCCCGAAATCCTGGGACTTTATTCAACTTAAGATTTTAAATTTTTACATTTACACATGTATATACATATGTATATATGTAGATATAACTCACAAATTACATATTTCACAAAAATGCACAATCTATAACAACTATTTGAATTAATAGCGGGATTCTGTAACCAGTCTCTAGTCTCTATTTGAGACATTTTGAGACAAAGTATCAATTTGATACTAGTTACTATTCACTAAACAGTCTCTAGCGTTAGTCTCAAAATATTGAGACCTGGTAGTTAGCTGGTCACAAAACTAAAAAGAACTCTTGCTGCCATTTTCAATGTACTGAACAGAGATCATCATAGATATTAATCGATTGTCGTTTCTTTATATTTTGTAAGCAACTCAAACACGAAAAGGTTAAAAATAAATAAATTTTACATAAATTTCGTAAATATTATGTAACAAAGTCAACATATATTTTTATTTTTATTGATAATTATGTTTTTTGACTATGTTATAGAAAAGTTAATATTTGTTATCGACATATTTATTATCATTCAAGTGTAAGAACATCTCTGAATAATGAAATGCAAACGCAATTCAGCCAATATTTCAAACAACATGTACTGGACACTAGAGTTATTATACATACATACTTAAGTATAACATAATTTGACACCAAATTTATAAACGAACGCACAGAGCATTATAATTCGATACTAAATTGATAGGAGACGTACATACGTACATAAATAACGTATTAGAAACAAAACATTGAATTTCAACATCTAATGTGGTAATGACATACGTATTCAAAACAATAAAACTTGATGTAAACAAACATCAAAGAAACTTGAATCCTATTTGGACACAATAATAAATAAAAACTCGTGCCATCGTTATGATATTTGATGCTTTGCTTAGAGACTTAAAAATCAAATTTAGAAAGTAAAAAAGGCATAGTAAGAGTTCAAGTGTAGTTCAGTTCAGTTCAATCCAAGTGAAGTTCAGTTTAAGTGCAGTTCAGTTCAGTAAAGCTCAGTTCAGTTTGTGTCGCAAATAGTAAATGTGTGTAAAATCCAGGACTACATAATAAGAAGGAATCCAGGACTACATAATAAGAAGGATTCCAGGACTACATGATAAGAAGGAACTCAAGCTTACAGGACATCGTGTAAACCAAGGACGATAAGTATCTTCTAAACTAAAACAACTTTATTCTAAGTTTCCTTGCAGCTCTTAAATAAACCACGATTTGTTAACATAAAAGAATACAAAGTCTTTTATTCAAATTGGAAGATAGACTTACACGCTAAGTCTATAATTATCTGCACTATTTAACTTTAATAATTTAAAACTTGCTCTCTTATTTGTTTGTTATACGCAATATTTGAATTCTCCAAATGATTTCTGTGATATTAAAAATTTTAATTATACACACGACATTCAATTCACAATGCTTACCTTTTTCACCTTGTTAAGCTTTTTCGTTTTCTCTTTATAAAAGAAATTAATAATATATATATATATACTTATAATAGAAATTAATCATAAAATATCAAATTATAAAGTAACGAACTTACCACTTAAAATCCAAAATAAACTGCGCTTTTCGTTTTCTTCTTCTTGAAAAATTGGGTATTCGTCGCTTCTATTCCAGCAAGTTAACATTACAATATGTTTAGGATGTCGATAGTATTTCACTATATTACTTACGTATTCTCCCATTCAATTGAAAACTCCCTAAAATATAACGGTGTTAGTGAACAGCTGCAAATGTTTCAATATGTTTGTGCAATCTGTTACCTCCATTTTACAGGGTTGTATATTAAACTAGAGGCATTGCCCGTTCATGACGTTTTTTCATTCACAATAGCAAGTAGTTGGCAAAGCGAGAAACCTCATTTTGAAAATGTAAACAAACCAAACTTACAGATTTTTTGGATGAGTATTCAGTTAAAATTAAGACAAATGTGAACACTTGTTTTCAGTTTTTTGTATTAGCCATGGTTTATTTGACCATCACAAGCCAATAGCTAAATCATGGACAAATAAAATGCACTTAGCTTATTCCATATATTCGCTTAAAAATGAATTAGGTTGGTAATGTGGACAGGAAGAACCAGCTGATATACAATTTAGTCTGAAATTTCAAATTTATAAAGGGAATATTAATATAATATACAAATATATTTATTTTAGTTATTTGATGTCTCAAACACGTATTTTTTTAAACTATTGGATATGATTCCGGTCGAACTACTCAACCAATTTGCATAATTTTTTAATTTAAATGTTCACAAAACGCGACTCTGAGTGGGGGCCCTTTAACAAACATCGGCGGAAAGGTGACGAAGGGAGATGAAGGGATGTCGAAATCGACACCCAGATTCGTTCCAGGCAGGGCTGCTGCTCCTGTGGCGACGAGCCTCCTCATCAGGTGGCAGAATGAGGGGAGCCGGCGCAAAACCGCCGATAAAAGTAGTAATGAAGGGTGGAAATGGCACCGTCCTCACTGCTGCGGTCGAGCACACCAAGTACTCTTGCACCAGCGATTTCGCTAAAAGTTGTCATCATGTGGCGGTTGCAGCCATGAAGGTAGCTACTCCGGAGGGCGGAGGCAACAGTATTTAGTATAAGACTTGAATGGGCGACAGTATTTCGTAAAAGACTTTTATGGGTGATGCAAAGCTGATGAGTTAGCAAGGAAGGGCACCCTAGAGTCACTATCGGTAGAATGGGAACGGGTCGGTGCTCCTGTGTCCTCTTGTGCCCTACTACTGAATAGTTGAGCCTCGCGGACGCTTGGTCAACGCTGGGCCGGCATTGGTACTTGTGGGGTCGCAAAAGCATTCTGACCCAAGATAGGTCACAGAAGATCTAACGATCTCTTTGCCCTCAATAAGGCTAGACTCTCTTTAGTAGTGGGGCTCTTGACGGGCCATTGCCCTATTGGCACACATGCTGTAAGACTGGGAATCTTAACGGATGCCGTATGCAGAAGCTGCTTAGAAGAAGATGCGACAGAAACTAACCAGCACTTCCTTCTTGACTGTCCCGCATTTGGGAGATTAACACTTAGACACTTGGGGTACACACCTTCAGACATCCTACCGAACTGGTGGGTGTAGATATTAAGCGCCTTTGCAAATTTGTATTGGCTACTAAGCGTTTTGCCGATCTGTAAGTCCGAACACGGAAGTTCTATTTTCTATGGCATCACAAAGGACTACGTATAGTCCACGTGCGATCTTTGATCAGCTATCTAACCGCACAACGTTATGACAAAATTTATGTTAAGCAACATTAGCAAAACTTAAAAAAAAAACGTTAATTACTTTTTTATTTATCAAGATATTTTAATGATTCTGCTAGGAACGATAAGCATTCACGTACTTTTTAAGAATAAATTAGGTTTTTGTGTTCATGATCCAAACTATCAGCGGAATTCTGTAACCAGTCTCCAGTTTCTATTTGAGACATTTTGAGCTAAAGTCTCAATTTGTGACTAGTTACTATTCACTAAACAGTTTCTAACGTTAGTCTCAAAATATTGCCTCAAATTAAAGACCTGTAGTTAACAGGTCACAAAACTAAAAAAAAGCTCTTGTCTGCCATTTTGAATATACTGAATAGAGATCATCAAAGATATTAATCGATTGTCGTTTTTTATATTTTGTAAGCAACTACAACACGAAAAAGTTAAAAATAAATAAATTTTACATAAATTTCGTAAATATAATGAAACAAAGTCATATATATTTTTCTTTTTATTGATAATTATGTTTTTTGACCACAATGTAACTGAACAGTGAAAAACGCTACTCCCTTCTCTCTTTGACGGGGGATGACGTGAGAATCTACGACATTTGGATTTTTGCCGCTGAAACGTGGCAGCTGATTGCTCTCTCACAACGCAGGGTTGCCAGTATCGATATACTGCAGTAATTATCAACTTTTATAATTCAATCTGTTCAATATGTTTCAATATGTTTGAAATTTTCTTAAAATAACTCAAAATCAGAGTCGCAAGCTATTACTTATAAATATATAAACTATTTTTAATAGTTTGTTTTCAGTTTTGATAGTTTATATTGTAAAAAATTGTAATTGAAAACATAGATGTGCTCAAAACTATATATGCGTAGTGTGCAATGGCAACATTGTTCAAATGAAAACAAACAAAGATGGCTGATTTCTGCGTTTTTCCTACGTTCTCCACTGTTCACACATTTGCTCGATGAGAGAGGAAAAGGAAGGAAGGAAGTAGCGTTTTTGACTGGTTCTGCTATAAGCGACTTGTTATTGTTCACTTTTGCATTCGTTAAAATATTTGTTACTTTTGTTCAGAGAGTGGGAACAATGTAACATATAGCTAATTGATGTTATCTCGCTCTAACCAATGGCAAATATCGCATGCTGCCTTGTTCTAACAGAATACATACATTTGTTAGCAAATCTCTTCACAGTATGTTACGGGTAACACATCCTTTTGTTAGCGCATAGCTTACCCTAGTGTTATAGATAACAAAAGGTATTTGTTACCCGAATATCTGTTAGTGTTATTATTTTGGTTATCAGTTTGTTACCTATAACATATAAACATGTTAGCAGGAATAAGCAGTAACAAAATTATCTATTACCCATTTGTTACTTCTAGCAAATTCAATTCTTTTAAATAAAATTCAGTTTTTTTATTATTTCGCGTTATTTAATAATAAAATCAAAATAATCAAATATTTACTTCAACTAATAATTTGCCTATTATTATTACATTTGGCAGAAAAATAATACAAATTAAATTTATTTCAGTATAAAAATTATAATTCTAAAAATTCATATATGTAAAAGTAAAATTAAAAACTTCAACTTAAAACTAATATTTACAACTTAAAAATAATATGTACAATTTAAAAGTAATACATATAAGTAATAATAAGAAAACTTATATTAATTTTGCCTTAAGTTTATGCTTTTTTTGCTTAAAACGATTGTGGCTTTTTATCCTTGTCAGGAAATATATCTAAAATGAAACGTTATAAGTTAAGGCATTCAAATATATATGTATCAGTAAACAAACCTACCAAAATCTAACCCTACGCAGTAAACTTTAGTAGGGTTTCCTTCTCCTTGCGCCTATCTAAATTGTAGTGGTGCATTATATCGTCAGAAAACATACCAAGCAGTATGCGCCCTTTGACTTCAATATTAGCCGCATCTGTAAAAAAAAAAAATACAGTAAATTATATTACAATCGCATAATATCTAAGAACGAAATATTTACCATAGCATCCGTGCTTTCCTTTTGTGAAAGTTTGTCTTCCACGAAGCGCACGTGCTCTTCCGATGACATGGGCAGTTTCGAAGCGAGCTCCACGCAGTGTTCGTCCTCCAAGTCACCGGTGATGCGGTCAATTGAATGGTGCGTCTTTGCCGCTATGACGCGGCATTCGCGCAATAATTTACTTTATGCCTGCAGCTCGGTCTTTCTGGCATCTCGAAAATTAAAATATAAAAATTAGCTTTTAATTTGGTAATGTAATACTGCGTTACTTACTTTGTCTGTTAGGGATTTTTTAAAGGCAGTGAGACGGGTCTCAATGGCATCCAGCTTCTGGATTATATCTGAAAAAACATAAATTTATTTTTATAAGGCAAATACTAATATATTTAATAACTACTGCTACTAATATACGATGATGACGGTAGCACAAGTTTGTGATGGTTCTACTGGAGGAGCGCAAACGAGATAGTAAGATATTTTTAAACACTTTATCTGTAAAAAAATGTTATTAAAATATTTATGTTCAATACAACCTCTATGGGGGCTCAACGGTTGTGGGCATTCCACTTCGGAATCCATTTCTTCCACGAGGTCATCAAAATTCATTCCATGAAAAATCATAAAAAAGGTGATGAATGAGTGGAACTAAAAGAGCTATATCATCTATAGGTATAGAAAAATACTTCTATTTAATATCTAATGTACTTAAAACTACCTCATTTTCTGAAACTTTAAAGTAAAGAAGTTGTGAAGAAGACTATATACATAAATAGTCAAAAAAAAAAAAATGAAATGTAAATATCCGTTTTTGAAAAAACACTCCTCATTCGCTTGAAGCAAGCATGAAAAAGTTTAATTTAAATTTATTTTTTGAAATCATGCTTCGGAGCAGAAATGCGTAAATGTATATTCGAACTATGTTCACTTTTATTCATTATGAAGCACTTATTTTGTTTTTATTTTAAACAATTTTAGATATTCAACATACGAACGAATCTTGGACGGCACGATTCCGATTACTACTTTGGCGGAGGGGTAAAAAAACCGAATTTCCGTAGAGGAGCTCCTACAGAGGTGGAATATCCAAAAATAATATAAAAATAACTGATATTTTTCAAAATATTCACGTTTAAAAAGTTAAAAATTTGCACTAAGAACACATGGTATTTCTCTATGTTTCACTAAATTTTTTCACGTTTTTTACTCTGTATATTTAAATATACACTCTAAGCTTTGAAATAAGCTCACATTTCTCATTTATTTTGTAATTTTTCAACTAAATTTAGTAATTTAAAAGTCACTTATCAAATTTATGGCTGAAAAGTTTAGAGTGTTTATATTTACGAGTAAAACCAGCTTTGCCATACCTTAAAAACCAAAAGTGAAGGATTTTTCAGCGTTTTCTTTGTTTGTACTTTCGAGTGATTCTTTTTTCTTTATTAACTATAAAAAAAACTATAAGGAAGATTTTTCAAGCTAAAATTGAATATGTGAACACTTTTCCATATACATTCATATATGCTATACATTTAATAAACACAGATAAGTAAAATCGTGTGAAAATATTATAATTTTATATGATTGCAATATAATGTTTTTATATACATATGTACATATTTCAATTTTATACTATCCTTCTCCTTCTGCGCTGGCGGCCTTCGGCCGCACTCTAAAAAAATAACCCCAGCCGAGCGAATACCCGGGGTGACTGAAGTACTTTCGCGTAGTACTCCTTTCTGCGTTACAAATAAAAAAATATATTGAGTTTTTGTTATAAAGTGGTTAAAGTGGTTATATTTTTTGGTTATCATCTACTCATATTGAACAAAATTTGAGTTTTCGTACGGTACTCATATACTGTACACTTTATTACGTAATATTATTATATAATATTATTTATACATACATATGTACAGTAAGTGCCACTCAAAATGGCCCACCTGTGAGAAGTTAACAAAACGTGTTATAAACAATAAGGCTTAGTTTTTCTTTTTTTATTTTTCTTAACTTTTAGACAATAGCCAGCAAAAAAAAAAACTTAAAAATATTCATTGATAAAATAATACTTCCAATATTTACGCAAAACAAGAAATTCAGATCGAATTATATGAACCACATGAAATGGCCCACTTATTTAAATTTAAGAAAATATGTAAAAATATCAGCATAACCTCTTTGATTGATAACTGATTTTAACCTATTAGGAATAGATTCCACCAATTTTTTTGTGTAGTCGGGAGCTATTTTTCCCCACTCTTCCATTAGTGCGGTCTTGAGATCATTTTGATTTGATATTGCGCGCTTCCGAATTTCAATTTCCAATTTATGCCATAAGTTCTCAATTATGTTTAAATCGGGAGATTGTGAGGGTGTTTTTAAAACTTTAGGGCGGTTATACAATAACCATTCTCTCACGATATGGGCCGAATGCTTCGGATCATTATCTTGATACAAGTGAATTGTACTCTCCATACCCATTTTATTTGCACTTTGTTTTAGATTTTCTCGCAAAATTTAGAAATATTGGAATTTGTCCATATTCCCTTCCACGAAGCAAAGATTTCCAACTCCTGCAGCCGAACAAGCACCTCACACCATCACATGTCCACCCCCATGCTTCACTGTAGGTCGAAGATGTTTCGAATTAAGCTCTTCCCCTTCAGGGCGGTGTTGTTTCTCCTCTTCTATGGATTCTAGTCGTTAACGACCTTCTTAAGAAATTAGAGGATCTGGGCTGTCGGGTGATTGCCTATGCAAACGATGTAACACTTGAGGTCAAAGAAAAATTCCTTAGCTGACGAAGGGATATCTCGGCGTTGTAACAAAATGGGCGGTCGGGAGTGGACTCGCCATCAACCCGAAGAAAACAGAAATTGTTTTATTTAGTATAAGATATAAGATCCCAGTGGCACTGTTGCCGCGAAGTATCTAGGCCTCATCCAGGATAAGAAGCTTTCATGAAAGCCGAATATCGACGAGAGAGCCAAAAAGGCATCTATTGCCTTATACTGCTGTAGAGGAGCTATCGGAAAAAGGTGGGGCCTCTCAGCGAAGGTGGTCCTCTGGCTCTATGACACCATAGTAAAGTCCATAATATTCTATGGAGTCTTAATGTGGTGGAGGGCCTTTCTGAACACTAAGATATCCTCACAAGCTTTGACTGCATGCCGGATCACCTGGATCAAACTCCCGCGGTTCCTTCTCTGCCCATATACCGAAGAGGGAGTTATGGGTGGGAAGAGGAGGGGGGCAGTTAGCTTCTTTACGGATGGGTCACAGCTTGGGGGGAAGGTTGGTGGAGAAGTTTACTATCGGGAGCTCTCTATCAGCTCCAGATTCAGACTTCCCAACTATTGCAGTGTCTTCCAGGCTGAGGTTGTAGCAGATCTGCTAGTCCGGAGGGCGGAGGCGACTGTTTTTAGTATAAAACTTGTATGGGCGACAGTATTTAGTGTAAGACTTTTATGGGTGATGCAAAGCTGATGAGCTAGCAAGGAAGGGCACCCTAGAGTCACTATCGGTAGAATGGGAACGGGTCGGTGCTCCTGTATCCTCTTGTGTCCTACAAGTGGATATTTGGGCCTTGCGGATGCTTGGTCAACGCTGGGCCAGCATTGGTACTTGCGCGGTCGCAAAAGCATTCTGGCCCAAGATAGGTCACAGAAGATCTAACGATCTCTTTGACCTCAATAAGGCTAGCCTCTCTTTAGTAGTGGGGCCTTTGATGGGCCATTGCCCTATTGGCACACATGCTGTAAAACTGGGAATCTTACCGGATCCCGTATGCAGAAGCTGCTTAGAAGAAGATATGACAGAAACTAGCCAGCACTTCCTTCTTGACTGTCCCTCATTTGGGAGGTTAAGACTTTGACACTTGGGGGCACACACCTTCAGACATCCTACCGAACTGGTGGGTGTAGATATTAAGCGCCTTTGCAAATTTTTATTGGCTACTAAGCGTTTTGCCGATCTGTAAGTCCGAACACGGGAGCTCTATTTTCTATGGCATCACAAAGGACTACGTATAGTCCACGTGCGGTCTTTGATCAGCTATCTAACCTAACCGCACAACGTTATGACAAAATTTATGTTAAAAAAAAAAAACTTAAAATATTAGACTTTTTTTAAGATATTTTAATGAGCTAAACGATAAGTTACGTATTTTTAAAATATTTTAATAAAATCTTCTACCATTGATCTCTAGATCTTATTTGGATATTTTGTTAATCTAATTTATATGTTATAGAAAATTTAATATTTGTTATCGACATATTTATTTTCATTCAATTGTAAAAACATCTCTGAATAATGAAATGTAGTAGATATTGTGACTTACACTTACAGAATAGCAAATCGTCTCAAGTCTCAAAAATTGTCTTTAACTTACCGTGCGATTCTGTAACGTGATACAGTCTCAAGTCACTAAATTTGAGATTTTAAGTTAGAGACAACTTTTGAGACTTGAGACGATTTTGCTATTCTGTGACAGTCTCAAAATCTATTACATTTCATCATTCAGAGATGTTTTTACACTTGAATGAAAATAAATATGTCGATAACAATTATTAAATTTAATGTAACATAGTAAAAACCATAATTATCCATAAAAATAAAAATATTTGTTGACTTTGTTTCATAATATTTAAAAAATTTATGTAAAATTCATTTATTTTTAACCTTTTCGTGTTTGAGTTGCTTACAAAATATAAAAAAATTATAAATCGATTAATGTCTATTATGATCTTTATTCAGTATATAAAAAATGGCAGCAAGAGTTATTTTTAGTTTGTGACCTGCTCACTATCAGGTTTCAAATTTGAGTCAATATTTTGAGACTAACGCTATAGACTGGTTAGTGAATAGTAACAGTCACAAAATAAGACTTTACCTCAAAATGTCTCAAATAGAGACTGGTTACAGAATCCCGCTATTAAAGTCTCAAATTTAGAGACTTGAGACTGTATCACAGTACAGAATCGCACGGTATAGAAAGTTTACATGAACACACATTTTCCAACACTTAAAATCAATTCACACTCTTATTAGAATATCTATAATTGTGAATGGCATACTGTACAAACTCATTGGCAATACCTAACCGGCGAACTGTCAAAAAATTATTAACAGCGTCTGATAAAAGCACGTATGCTAAATAATTATTTATTCGTCTAAAAAAAATTATTAAAACTTAATAATATCTCAGTTAGTGAATTAATCTT
>CM050323.1:80889604-80914604 GCA_027475135.1 Bactrocera correcta | reverse complement strand
AAAAACCAATTGATCAGTTTGTGAGATGTTATCTTCAAATGGATCGTTTTTGCACACAAAACACAATTAATAACAACTGACTGACACGTGAAGTATGAAGTATAGATTATATGATTGCACTTTATAAGCTCTTGTTTGACTTGTTAACATAAGCGTACCAACAAGTTAACAACCGTTTTTGAATTCTAACACTACTCCCTTCAGCATTGTTGTTTTTTATACAGGTGTAAATATCAGCTAAGCTCATTGAAGCTTATTCTGATGATCAGAACTGGGAAATTTCGCGATGGGGCTGATTAAATTGAATGCCTGAATTGCTATTAATAATAGCAAAAATATCATCATTTATAATATAATATTTATAATACATATATAAATGCATATATCTCAGAATCTAAGGCTCAGATTATACAAAAAAAAAAAAAACAATTTAAAAAATTTTAATAAAAAAATGTCTTAAAATTTAAAGAGAAAAGTTGTTTGGTATTTTGGATTGAAAGTAATCAAAAATAATCAAAAGGAATCGCTGAAAAGAATCAATTATTTATTTTGATTATTTTCATTAATTTATAATAATCCTTATTATTTGTTGGTCATTACGTAATCCCAATATTTTAAACGCACAATTAAATAATCATTACGATTCTTTTTAGAAAATAATCTAACCGATTACTAATCGTAATCATAATTTAACAGCTGTGCTTCAAAGTAGGCACATAAATATAATATTTTCGAGATACTTTTAAATCCTAATTTTTCTTCGGCTTCTTGTTTCGTCTTTTTAATTATCTTTTTTTATTTAAAACTGGGTTCTGGGAAACTTTGGCATTGTGTATATGTATACATACTGTGTAAATATTATTTTAAGTTATATCAATTAAGAATATACTATATTGAAAACATATATCTTAAATTTGTGATATTTTTTATTAATTGTTTTGTTTTTCTGTATTTTATTACATCAATTTGTTACAATGTGAATTCTTCTTCTTCTTTACTGGCGTAGACACCGCTTACGCGATTATAGCCGAGTCAACAACAGCGCGCCAGTCGTTTCTTCTCTTCGCTACGTGGCGCCAATTGGATATTCCAAGCGAGGCCAGGTCCTTCTCTACTTGGTCCTTCCAACGGAGTGGAGGTCTTCCTCTTCCTCTGCTTCCCGCAGCGGGTACTGCGTCGAATACTTTCAGAGCTGGAGTGTTTTCATCCATCCGGACAACATGACCTAGCCAGCGTAGCCGCTGTCTTTTAATTCGCTGAACTATGTCAATGTCGTCGTATATCTCGTACAGCTCATCGTTCCATCGAATGCGATATTCGCCGTGGCCAACGCGCAAAGGACCATAAATCTTTCGCGGAACCTTTCTCTCGAAAACTCGCAACGTCGACTCATCGGTTGTTGTCATCGTCCAAACCTCTGCACCATATAGGAGGACGGGAATTATGAGAGACTTATAGAGTTTGGTTTTTGTTTGTCGAGAGAAGACTTTGCTTCTCAATTGCCTACTTAGTCCGAAGTAGCACCTGTTGGCAAGAGTTATCCTGCGTTGGATTTCTAGGCTGACATTGTTGGTGGTGTTTACGCTGGTTCCAAGATAGACGAAATTGTTTACAACTTCAAAGTTATGACTGTCAACAGTGACGTGAGTGCCAAGTCGCGAGTGCGACGACTGTTTGTTTGATGACAGGAGATATTTCGTCTTGCCCTCGTTCACTGCCAGACCCATTTCTTTTGCTTCCTTGTCCAGTCTGGAGAAAGCAGAACTAACGGCGCGGGTGTTGAGGCCGATGATATCAATATCATCGGCATACGCCAGCAGTTGTACACTCTTATAGAAGATGGTACCTTCTCTGTTAAGTTCTGCAGCTCGAACTATTTTCTCCAGAAGCAGGTTGAAAAAGTCGCACGATAGGGAATCGCCTTGTCTGAAACCTCGTTTGGTAACGAACGGCTCGGAGAGGTCCTTCCCGATTCTGACGGAGCTTTTTGTGTTGCTCAACGTCAGTTTACACAGCCGTATTAGTTTTGCGGGGATACCAAATTCAGACATCGCGGCATAAAGGCAGCTCCTTTTCGTGCTGTCGAAAGCAGCTTTGAAATCGACGAAGAGGTGGTGTGTGTCGATTCTCCTTTCACGGGTCTTTTCCAAGATTTGGCGCATCGTGAATATCTGGTCGGTTGTTGATTTACCAGGTCTAAAGCCACACTGATAAGGTCCAATCAGTTTGTTCACGGTGGGCTTTAATCTTTCACACAATACGCTCGACAGAACCTTATATGCGATGTTGAGGAGGCTAATCCCACGGTAGTTGGCGCAGATTGTGGGGTCTCCTTTTTTGTGGATTGGGCATAGCACACTTAAATTCCAATCGTTGGGCATACTTTCGTCCGACCATATTTTGCAAAGAAGCTGATGCATGCACCTTATCAGCTCTTCGCCGCCGTGTTTGAATAGCTCGGCCGGCAATCCATCGGCCCCTGTCGCTTTGTTGTTTTTCAGGCGGGGAATTGCTATTCGAACTTCTTCATGGTCGGGCAATGGAACGTCTGTTCCATCGTCATCGATTGGGGTATCGGGTTCGCTTTCTCCTGGTGTTGTGCGTTCACTGCCATTCAGCAGGCTGGAGAAGTGTTCCCTCCATAATTTAAGTATGCTCTGGGCATCGGTAACTAGATCACCTTTGGGGGTTCTACAAGAGTATGCTCCGGTCTTGAAACCTTCTGTAAGCCGCCGCATCTTTTAGTAGAATTTTCGAGCATTACCCCTGTCAGCCAGCTTATCAAGCTCTTCGTACTCACGCATTTCGGCCTCTTTCTTTTTCTGTCTACAAATGCGTCTCGCTTCCCTCTTCAACTCTCGGTATCTATCCCATCCCGCACGTGTTGTGGTCGATCGTAACGTTGCGAGGTAGGCAGCCTGTTTTCTCTCCGCTGCGACACGGCACTCCTCGTCGTACCAGCTGTTCTTCTGCACTTTCCGAAAACCAATGGTTTCGGTTGCAGCTGTACGTAAGGAGTTTGAAATGCCGTCCCACAGTTCCCTTATACCGAGTTGTTGACGAGAGTTAACGACATAGCCTCGCTCCGGGTCACACACACTCACATACATCTTATCTCCTAATATACATTCCGAACAAAGGCGAACTATGTACATATGTAAACCGATAGAACTCGCTTTGACATGCACTATCAGTCGAACAATAGAAATGAACATGCATTATCTAGAAAGGCATTCTCAACATGTAAACAACAAACATCTGGCAATGGAATAATCCACTGCGATAACCAACTCCGCATCTCAAGTAATAGCAAGATAGCAGATATCGAATTACGACAAAGAAGTCGCATGCAGATAACAGCAGCCGCATTTCATTAGTATAAATAGCTGTAAGATCTTATATTAAAAATTAGTTCTTAAGAATATCAATAAAGGCACGCATTTCGGCGTATAAATAAAATTGTTTAAATTCTTGAACTCATATCGTGTAAACGATATTAACTGGGGGCTCAACCAGTCTGTAAGCCATCTCTATCCATTGAATAAAACGATAGAAAATATTCCACGGGAAGTAGGACTTCCAGCACTAGATCTTTGAAAAAGGTGCTTAAAATTGAACAAAGATAAAATTAATATTCCTGCAAAATCTGGAAAAGAATAACGGATAAGTCTTGATATATAGAAAAAACAGTCAAGCAACGTTATATCAACGGATATCCCAACACGCTAGAATCTCAAAAAAGGAGACAAAAGCCGTTCAATTTGCGTCGTCCCCTATTGAACACCGACGTCAAGATGACAACACAAGAAATCGCAAGCTTGAGAGCACAAATCGCTGCTCTGACCACAACGCTCACTGAAACTCAACAAAGATTGAATTCGTTGGAAACCCACGCAACACCTAACGTCACAGTCACAAACCAATACCAGGACTGTACACCAAACATCACAGATGAATCACAAATAAACTTAGAAATATTCAAAACCTTACCAGTCTTCACAGGCGATATGAGCCATTATAGGTCATGGAGAAAACGCGCCTGGACGCACATGGAAAACATCAAGAATTACGCTACTACACCCATGTACTACACGGCACTCTCGATTGTACATTCCAAAATTCAAGGAGAGGCGGCCGATATTTTAATAAACCACAACACCAAATTCAACTTTTATTCCATAATAAACCGTCTCGATTATACTTATGCGGACCAGAGACCTCTGTATGTTTTGCTCGAAGGAATGAAAAGAATAAAGCAAGGAAAAAGGACTCTGGCAGAGTTCCATTCCGAAGTCAGCAAGTCACTTAATCTTGCACTCACTAAAGTTGAGATGGATAATCATGGACCAGGAAATCCATCAGCTATGATTGAATATGCAAACCAGGAAGCTGTGAGGACATTCATTCTCGGTCTAAACAGCAAATATACCAGCGGCACCCTCTACAGTCACAATCCGAAGGACTTAGAAACCGCTTACGCTATCGCGAGTACGATATACCACGATAATATAAACTCACAATTCGACGTTCCGCAATACAATCAGCAGAGACAATATAATACATCACAGTACCAAAACTCAAGCAGAAGACATTACGAGGAGCCACAAAGGTACAAACCTAACGTACAGGTGCAATACAATCAGACAGCACCCCGGCAACAGCATCAACCAATGGACGTAGATTCATCACAACAATACACGAGATCCGCAAATCCCAATAGGGATCATTCCAAACCACAACAAAACAGCTATAACCGTCAATTACAAGGGCTACCTCCAAATAATCAATTTCGCGGTAACCCTCAAAAAAGAGAACGAAATCCTTCATCTCATAATTCCCACGTACAACAGAAATGTCAACGTGTAAACCAGACACGCGACGAAGAACTACAATCGCTTACACCAGAATACGAGAACGATGATTACGAAACAGGCAGCGCTTTTTTAGGCGCATGAACGATTTGCCGTGTCTGCAACGCTACTGCAGGGATACAGGCAAACTTATTAACATCCTGATTGATACTGGAGCAACAAACAACTATATAAGTACAAAATGTAACTTAGGTAAGTATATTCAAATTAAACCTGTAAAAGTGAAAACTATTCATGGTTACTCAATAACCAAATCAAAAAAAATAATTACATTGTTAGAACATAATCTCACATTTTTTGAAACTGATGCATTAAAAGAATTCGATATGCTTCTGGGTGAACAGGGTCTTAGGAAAATTAAAGCAGAAATCAACCTTTTCGAGTACACGCTCAGTTATAAATATAGGGCCAAGAAAGAAAGTGAATCTATGCAAAAAATAAATTATACGGTTAATAGTGAAAAATATAGAGCAGAAATCGAAGAAATTATGCAAAGAAATGAAGACACAAATGAAGTTCTACCATATACTACCACGGTACAAGCTACCATTAGAACGAAATCCGAAGATCCTATTTGGACCAAGCAATATCCGTACCCTATGTCGGATAGCGATTTCATTAACAAAGAAATTAGCAAACTTTTAGAAAATGAAATAATTCAACCCAGCAAAAGTCCGTATAACTCTCCCATTTGGACAGTCGCAAAAAAAGGTACCGATGAACAAGGGAAACCTAAGCGCAGAATGGTCGTAGACTTTCAGAAACTTAACAATCAAACTGTTACAGATAGATACCCCATACCTGATGTGGCTATGACCATACAAAATTTAGGAAACGCAAAAGTATTTTCAACTCTAGACTTAGAGTCTGGTTTCCATCAGATCCTTATTAATAAATCAGACAGGGAAAAAACGGCTTTTAGTGTAAATGGAGCTAAATACGAATTTCTTCGTATGCCATTCGGCCTGAAAAACGCCCCATCTATTTTTAAAAGATGCGTGGATGATATCCTTAGACCATATATCGGGAAGTTCGCGTACGTCTATATAGACGATGTTCTCATTTATTCTTCCTCTCCTGAAGAACATATCGAACACATCCGCATAATCATAAATGCCCTTCACCAGGCCAATATGAAAATCTCTAACGAAAAATCTCACTTTTTCAAAGACTCTGTTGAATACTATATAATTAAATACAACAAGATTACAGTTGACCCAACAAAAATACAGACTATTAAAAATTTCCCTATTCCTACAACACTGAAGGAACTCAGATCCTTCCTAGGTCTCGCAAGTTACTATAGAAAATTTATAAAGAATTTTGCAGCCATCGTCAAACCACTAACTACGTTCCTCAGAGGAGAGAACGGTGGCATATCAAAGAATCAAAGTGCAAAAATAAAAATCACTTTAGACGAACCTGCACTAAAAGCACTGAACATAATAAAAGAAGAACTACAAGCCCAGGTCGAACTCTTCCAACCAAATTTTAACAAACCTTTCGAATTAACCACAGATGCTAGCAATTACGCTATAGGAGCCGTATTATCCCAAAACCAAAAACCCATATCATTTATTTCACGAACGCTCAGTGAAACAGAACAGAATTACTCCACAAATGAGAAAGAGTTACTCGCAATTGTATGGTCACTACAGAAACTACGCAACTACTTGTATGGTATAGCAGATTTAACAATATACACTGTTTCACTCAATGTCTGGTTCACTTACCACTTGATCGCTTTCTTTCCTTTTAAAATAAAAAAACTCGGGATTCACACTTGGTTCGTAACAATGTATTAAATGTAACGCTTTATTTGTGGGTTTTCTTACAAGCGAATCAACCCTGGATTTGTGGGTTTCTCTTTTTTTTTTTTTTTTTTTTTTAACAAATATATGTGCACTTAATATAACACAATGTTAAGTTCTAATAAAACTTCACTAGCGGACTTTCGAAGTATGCAGGTGGATCGAGCTGGAGCGCTGCGTAGCGGTGGCGGAAAAACGACGTAGATTTCACGATGGTCGAATCTGTACTGCTTGCTGAATAGCCTGACCCTTTTTATGTGGAGTGGTGTGGTGTGTGTTTGAATGTGTGGATCCTCTTGCGTGTGGGTGGTGTTGATGTGGAGTGTGGTGATGTCGAGGCGAGTGTGGTGAGTGTGCGTGTTAGAGATGAGTGTAGGTGTGGTGTGGGGCGGCGACTAAGGCTCATTTAGCCATCCCGGCCCCCCTAGGCGAATATTTCAGCCTAGAATCCTCTGAAGCTGCTGCAGAGTGGCTACGACGCTGCTGAGGCCTGAGGTGTGGCGCGGACGCGGTCGTTGTTGCTGGCGTCGTGTGGACGCCCCATTATGTGGACGCCGGGCACGGGATGATGATGGCCCTATGGTTCGACGGGGCCGTGCATCCCGGCTTAATGGCGGTCGTTGTACTGCGCCGCGGTTGCGGCCGGCAGGAGGTTGGCTGGTGCCATTTCGAGGTGTACGGTGCAACATAGTGTGATGCGGGCGCATACACATTTGGCACAGATTGCCCGACGTACACTCGTGAGTTTGGTGGACCGGCGTCAGGCAATTCAGACAATGGCCGTGCGCCTGCACGACCAACTGGCGTTGTTGAGGCGGTAACCCCTTAAAGATGACACATTGTGGCAGCCGGTGGGGTCGACGGCATAGGGGACATCTACGGCGTTGTGGGTCGACGACAAGCGCGGGTGTTGGCGGCAATGCTACCCTTCCATTCCGAGGCGCCGTTGGTGTGGTTGTTCGGGGCGCTGCAACTGGAGCAGCCGCAACTGGGGCAGCCGCCTGGCGTGGCACATTGACAGCCGAACGAGTGGTTGGTGTCGGGGCTGCTGGCATGTCTACATCCATATTGACCTGTTTGAAAGAGGGTTATTTCAATTAGGATTTGGTTGCATATAGGACATATGAGCATGGCTGCCACGTTATGCGGCATGAGTGAGTCGTTAGATTAATCGACTACATTTGTGTGGTATTTTAAATATATATGTGTATACGTATTTATATAAATTTTTATTTTATTTGTTTTTCTATTCGGTTTATTTAAGCGGTTTATCGGTTTTTGTTTCGCGGTTATCGGCGATCGGTAAGAAGCATAGTTTGACGAGCGGTCTTGTTAGCTTTCCGGATTGCGTACGGAGATCGACTACGCGAATATGACCGTCGGAGCCTGGATAAAGCTTCTCTATGCGGCCCAGCCGCCATTCGGTAGGTGGCAGGCAATCGTCGTGAATCAGGACACAATCTCCAACTTTTGGCGCATTTTCTGTATTTTTCCACCGGTACCTCTTGTGGAGGTCCTTTATATAGTCCTCTTTCCATCGGCTACTGAAATTATGATGGAGAATTTTAATTCTTTCCCATCTATTTAATAAGGAAAGCGACTCCACGCCTGGCTCAGGTGTGGCCAGAATGGGTGCTCCTTTTAAGAAATGCCCTGGAGTTAGGGCTGTGAAGTCGGAGGGATCTTGTGATAGTACTGTGAGCGGCCGTGAGTTGAGAACGGCTTCAATTTTAGCTAATAATGTCGTGAATTCCTCATAGTTAAATTTATAGCTGCCGGCTAGCTTCTTGAAATGAGATTTGAAGCTCTTTACAGCTGATTCCCATAAACCACCCATATGAGGAGCGCTTGGAGGTATAAATTGCCAATTGATACCTTGAGGGGCGTACTTTTGTACGATATCAGGGGACACTTGTGTTAAGAAATCCACAAACTGTTTTTCTGTGGCTCGTTGGGCTCCTATGAATGTTTTGCCATTATCGCTCATGATTTTGGAGGGGAAGCCACGTCGAGCGACGAAACGAGCAAATGCCGCGAGAAAAGCCTCCGTCGTCAGATTAGTACACAGCTCAAGGTGAACTGCCTTTGTCGTGAAACATACAAAGACAGCCACATAGCCTTTCATGAGAGTGGGAGATCTTAGCATGGACGCCTTTATTTGAAAAGGCCCAGCAAAATCGACACCTGTGGTCGTGAAAGGCGGAGCGAAATTGCAGCGTTCAGGTGGAAGTGCTGCCATAATCTGAGTTCGCATTTTTTGCTTATGCATAGTGCAGATTTTGCACATGAAAATGCATTTTTTGATCTGGGGCTTAAGACGGGGAATATAATACTCTTGGCGTACCATGTGTTGCATGAGGCGCTGTTCGGCGTGCAACATTAATATGTGGATGTAATTCAGGAGTAATGTGGCAAAAGGAGACTTCTCAGGTATTATGATGGGGTGGCGTTCGTTGTAAGTCAGGCTTGAATTAGCGAGCCGACCATTGGCACGAAGCAGACCTTTCGTGTCTAAAAATGGGTTTAGTACTAGGAGTGAGCTCTTTTTGTCAATTGGCTTCGATTCTCTTAGTAACGATATGTCGCGACTGAAGTAGCGCGTTTGGGTTGAGGCGATAAGCGCGACCTTTGCCTTTTGTAAGTCCTGGTGCGTCAATGTATCGCAATGAGTGTAAGTTACTCCTTTAACTTTAAGTTTAAGTTGCTCAATGAATTTGAGCATATATGCGACAACTCTGAGGGCTCGGGGGAACGATGAAAATCGTTCAAGGATTTCATTATCATCCACTATTGTATGATAGGTGTCGATTTTTCGACTCTCTGGGGCGATTATGTTGCGCATTGTCGATTGTGGCCAAGAATCTGAGGATTCGGTTAACCATCGGGGGCCATTCCACCAGAGCGTGGTGGTGGCAAGATCCAGGGGTTTGCACCCTCTTGTACCTAGATCAGCAGGATTGTCGGCACTGGCTACGTGTCGCCATGTGGCTGCTCCTACTAGGTCAAGTATTTGAGAGGTTCGATTAGAAATATATGTTTTCCACGAGTGTGGTGGCTTTTCTAACCAGGCTAGAACAATTTCATATTGAGCAGTTAAGAAATCTTTCATTTGTTGCCACGTTGGGCATTTTCTTCGTGATGAGAGCGATTGCTCCCACAGAAGCAAAGATTTTTCCGGTAGTGCCGCGGAGCATATATTTACTAGTATGGGGTCCCAATTGTGTGTGGGAATATTTTGTGTCGCTAGAACCGACAAGCAATTTGAAACAGTGGATTGAAGTTTTATAAATTCTTCACTTGTTTCTTTCTGAATCTTTGGTAAATTCATTAATATTGTGACTTGTTTGTCGACTAATATTCTTTCGTTTTCGTAACGAGCTTTTAGAGCTTCCCAAGCATAATTGAAATTTTCGTCATTAAGAGCGAACTGTTTGACTATTACGCCTGCTTGACCTTTTGTTTTATATCGGAGGTGATACAATTTTTGCGCTTGTGATAATTTAGGATGGTTTATGTACACGGCCGTAAACATGTCCCGGAAGGACGGCCATTGTTCATAACCTCCGTGAAATATTTCTGTATCACAAGCTGGCACTTTAAGGTGAATGCCGGAACTCGCCTCTTGGCTTTGAATTGGAGGCAGCTCTACTCTCGGTTGTGGAGTAGGTGCAATTGCTTTTATTAATCTCAATTGATCGGAGATCATAGCTCTCGTTTCCTCGTACTGGTCTAAGCAGTTTTCGTATTTGGAGCAAGCCGAGGATTTAAAATTTTCCGGAAGATCTGATTCGTCAGATTCTAGAATTGCGTCATACGCAGCTTGGAGACGTGTCCAGAAATTGCCTAGATTTTCTTTTTTGATTTCTAGTACCGATTCAGAATTGTCCTGAATCGGTGAAGATGAAAATCGAGTGCAGTATCGAATTAAACTGTCACTCTCAGCAATAAACTTAGTATATGAAATGTCTTTAATTTTTTTTTGCTTTGTAGCACCTTGCTTTGAGCGTGTAGCTTCAGCAGGTGTACATGGGCTCTTTTCTTCAGAAATCATTTTTTGTACTTTTAGATATTGAATCGATTTAGATTCCTTAGAATCTCCGTTCATTTAGATAATAGATAAAAATTGAAAATATGAGACAGAAAAAACTTCTCTCAGTGTATTATGGTAGCAATAGATACGTTTGAATCTTTAAGATACGCGGTTTGTATGTTTGTTGTATACACCAGTATCTAATAACGAACGCGTATTTTGTTTTCTTTATTATGATCTTATATTTTTGTTGTATACGCAAGGTAAGAACCAACGAACGAGTGTTTCGTTTTTCTTATTATAATATTGTATTATTGTTGTATCCGTATGTTAGGAACCAACGAACGAGTGTTTCGTTTTCCTTATTATAATATTGTATTATTGTTGTATCCGTATACGCAATGGCCGAACTAACGAGCAAGTGTTTCGTTTTCGTTATCCCTAATAGTTGTGCTATTAGTTTGTTTTGTTTCTTTCTATTTTATTTATTTCTTCGTATTTCTAATAGTTGTGCTATTAGTTTGTTCTTGTTTTTTCGATCTTATTTATTGCTTCGCACTCGTTCTTTTATAATTGCGTATACGGGCGATAATAAAGAAAGAGAAAAGGGTTAATGACCTTTGTATATAAAAGATTTCTTCCGTTTGCAATCCTGCTTGCTTGTGCTTTAGCAAGAACAAGAGGTATTGCTTAAAATACGCCGATTTGGCCTTTGGATATATGTCTAATATAAAATGAAATGTTAATATGCCGTATATATTGTAAAAAGATTTTACGGTTGCATTTACCGCACCGATTTTTTTTTTTTTTTTTTCGAAATATTTAAATTGTAAGTTAAAATTTAATTTATTTATGTACACTATGTACGTTATATGTATGTATATAGCGGCATAGGCAAATTGTATGCCGTGTGTATGTATATATATTATTTGCCGTACGAATAGCGCGGAGAAGAAAATTGGTTAGATGCAGGTATGCACTCTAAGTACACATGAGAACATATGTAATCTTGCAGAACTTTATAATTGTTATTTATACATACATGTGTGTGTATGTTGTTTTCCAACTTTGGTTGGTACTTATATGTCAATATATGTATAAATAAATATAAAATATGAATATAAGTATTTGCATATATGTATGTTGTATTTTATGACTTTTATTTTTTCTTTTACGGATCGAAATTGTCCAAGCTTACTATTTAAGCAATCCTGCTTATACTTTTGGAGTATAAGGGGTATTGCCGGAAAACGGGGTCAAGTGTATACTTGAAAAATTTTTTTTTTTTTTTTAAATTTGTGTGTTTGGATACACAAGGGTAAGCGTAAATAGGACCTTTTGTATTAGATATGTATATGCCAGTATATATATAATTATATTATAGTATATACTGTTCATACATATATGTGGATGTACAAATATATATAGTGTACCAAACTGTTCTTCGGTTTCCCGGACATTAACCGTAAGTTGAAACAGTTTGGCAGCAACCGTTCTTTTAAAATGTTAACCGACTTGAATACAGTTGTTATGTATATAAACTGTATCTGTTAACCAACATACAAATATGAAATATATAATTTTTAAATAAAAAGTGGAGTCGATACAACTCACTTTGAGCCGCTTCAAGGGGCTAGGGATGTTTCTGCAGATAAAGGTGCCGATGCCTGTGATCCGGTTCCTTCCGTTTTTTATGTTTTTTGGCTTCCAAACTTTTGTTGTGTTGCTGCCGATGATGGTTTCCTTTCCTCTTTTTTGCTATTCCGGTTGTTGTTTGGTTCGTACTTATGTACAGATGTCTTTAGTAGATATACTTTATTTTCACAATTATCAATTTTATTATTTATTTATTTAAAATTTTTTTTGAAAATTATTGCACTTTGCAGTCACTGTTTTCCTTTCTTGTTTGTTTTTAAGCTTCGCGCCCGTTTTAAAGTTAAATTAATTTTCGCGCCCGGTTTTTTTTTTTTTTATATTTTTTGTCTAGTTGTTCAGCACAGTATTGTATTTTTGTATTTATATGTATATTTATATATTTATATGTCACACTGTTATATATTTATATGTTTTCCTTTTTGATTTTTGATAAAAATTATTATTTTTGTTTTTTTTTTTTTGATTTTGATATAACGGTCGGGAACCGTTTCGTGTTTTCCGTTTTTCCACTTTGTTTTTTGTTTTTTTTTTTTTTTTTGTATGTATGTAAGTATTTGCCACTTCACTTTAATTTAACTTGCATTAAATTTTTTGGTATATATGTATGTATGTATGTGTAGCCTCACTTACATTTTTTAATACCAAGTTTTGTAGGCTAATCTCACCGCACTTTTTTTTTTTTTTTCAATAGTGCCGCTCTTTGCGGCTCGAAGGACCAATGTTTCACTCAATGTCTGGTTCACTTACCACTTGATCGCTTTCTTTCCTTTTAAAATAAAAAAACTCGGGATTCACACTTGGTTCGTAACAATGTATTAAATGTAACGCTTTATTTGTGGGTTTTCTTACAAGCGAATCAACCCTGGATTTGTGGGTTTCTCTTTTTTTTTTTTTTTTTTTTTAACAAATATATGTGCACTTAATATAACACAATGTTAAGTTCTAATAAAACTTCACTAGCGGACTTTCGAAGTATGCAGGTGGATCGAGCTGGAGCGCTGCGTAGCGGTGGCGGAAAAACGACGTAGATTTCACGATGGTCGAATCTGTACTGCTTGCTGAATAGCCTGACCCTTTTTATGTGGAGTGGTGTGGTGTGTGTTTGAATGTGTGGATCCTCTTGCGTGTGGGTGGTGTTGATGTGGAGTGTGGTGATGTCGAGGCGAGTGTGGTGAGTGTGCGTGTTAGAGATGAGTGTAGGTGTGGTGTGGGGCGGCGACTAAGGCTCATTTAGCCATACACCGACCATCAATCTCTAATATTCTCCATATCAGAAAAAAACCCCAATACAAATTAAAAAGATGGAAAAATTTCATTGAAGAATATGGTGCAAAAATCGTTTACAAACCCGGACATCAGAACGTGGTCGCTAATGCCCTTTCTCGTCAGCAAATAAACAACACTTTAAATTCTGATGACTCCCAACATTCAGCACAAAGCTCACCAACACAAAGACTCAAACGAGTAAAAAAACCAGTAAACTTCTTTAGAAACCAAATTATTGTAAAACGGTCAGATCAGAACCCCATCGAAATATTCTCACAAAACATATTTTCTAACAGCCGACACACGATCTTTTTTAATACGAAAACTGTATTACTAGATAGACTAAAAAATGTAATTAGACCAAAGATAACTAATGCTAACAAATAGACGAGCAAATGTTATTTTACGTCGAAAATGACATTATCAACACATTTCCAACTGTATCGATTGTACTAGCGCAAAAATTGGTGGACGATATTACCGAAACCGAACAACAAGAACAGATCATACAAGACACACACAGACGTGCTCACAGAAACTACAAAAACAACGCACAGGAAATCTCGCTCAGATACTACTGGCCAAACATACGTGACGCTTGTAAAAAAGAAGTACAAAACTGCGAAATCTGCCTCACAAACAAGTATGAACGCCGACCAAATAAACAACCAATAGGATCAGCACCGATACCGAACAAAGTAGGCGAATACATACACTTAGACTTATTTTTTATGAGCAACAATATGTACATTAGTTCAACCGACAAATATTCCAAATTCTGCCATTTGAGACAAATACCATCAAAGAAAGACACATACAAATATGTTGACGAGATACTGTCACAAATATACCCAAACGCAAAGTTTGTAATGACTGATAACGAGTCAACATTTACTGGCATATGTGCACAACAAATATACAAGCGATTACAAATAACGCATACCAAAACTCCAGCCTATCATTCGACAACAAACGGTCAAGTTGAAAGAACGCATAGCACAATTATCGAACTCACAAAAGTTTTAGCGCATCAACACAGTTCGGCTCCTGACGATCAGATATTTGAAGCAGTCCGACAGTACAACAAAACAATCCATTCGGTAACCAACCACAAACCCGAGGACGTGTTTTTCAATCAAAGGGAATATCCTGGCATCAAAGAGCGTCTTCAACAAAACCAGCAGAGAGTTTTGCGATACCATAACCGTAATCGGAAACAGCTCAAATACAAAGAAGGAGAGGTAATATATTCAAAAACGCATAGACGAAACAAAAACGGAAAAAAATACGTGAAACATATAGTAAAAAAAGACAACGGAGAAACAATAACGACCAATAAAAAAGTAATTATCCATAAAGACAATATCAGAGCAAAAGCATGTACGGAATAGTATTTACCTTACTTTTCTCTATCGCACTTTGCGACAATATTATAGATTTAAGCCATAGGAAATATGTACTAGTAGAAACTGATCCTGTTTACATTTATCAGGATACAGCTTTCTTGTATCACATATCCAATCTCTCAAAAATATTGGCGCCATACGAAAGTATAATGAAATCATCATTCAATCTAGAAGACCAACCCCAAACTCAAATTTTAGTAAACAAAATCGAAACTCTGAAAACTCAACTCATTCCCAATATTTATAGATCCAAAAGATCACTTAACTTTCTTGGTTCCATGTTAAAATTCATCACGGGCACACCAGACCACGATGACCTTTTGGAAATAAAAACTTCACTTAATTTGCTAATAGAGAATAATAATAAGCAAAAATTAATTAATTCACAGTTCGAAAGAATACTCGAAAGCCTTGATCCCAAAGCAATAACCGAAAACATTGTTATATCAGAAGTTTATAATGAACTCAAATCAATAACTAACACTATAAATTTTGCAAAAACTAATAATTTCTATTCTGGCACATTAAATTTGAAAGACGTGTACGATTTAATAAACCATGAAAAGTTAGATCTTCCAATAATTAATATATTAGAATATGCCGACATTCATATATGTTACCTACAACAAACAATTATAACAATATACAAATATCCTATCCTTGAAACTAAATGTAGCTTATTTAATGTATATCCTTTAGCATATAAGCATGGTAAAATTAATATAGACCCTAAGATCGCAAAGTGTAACGATTATCAAAGAATATCTAAATGTAGAAATTATATGGGTAACTTTATTTGTAAATCAGAACCCGCTGACAATTGTACTATAAAAATATTAGAAGACAAAACAGCACAATGCGAAACAACCCACGAAAATAATGCTCCACTTCGCATCCTAGAGAATGGATACATTTTGACAGATTACCAGCATACTTGGAACAACATGCATATATCAGGCCCTAAATTGATACACTTCAATGAATCCACGAACATCGATAACATGACATATTACAATCATCAAAGACAACTCAGAGAAATAATACACAATCAACACAACGAAAAACTTGAAGTACTCCGTATCCTTTCTTCAAACTCAATATACAAATTCAGCAATATCCAAACACTCTCAACATTTTTGATACCTATTGTAGAAAATCCAGTACATTTTACGTTCTTCATCATAATAGGATTTCTTACTTTAGTAGTCACCACTTACGGTATGGTACACCTCTGCCGATATCGCGTAAATAGAAGAATGCTTCACAGACAAAGGCAAATTGACGAAATATACGAAGTCGAATTGAATCGTCTTCAACAACAACAATCTGTAGCAGCATAGCGAGGACGCTCCGTTTTAAGAAGGAGGGGAGTTAACGACATAGCCTCGCTCCGGGTCACACACACTCACATACATCTTATCTCCTAATATACATTCCGAACAAAGGCGAACTATGTATGTAAACCGATAGAACTCGCTTTGACATGCACTATCAGTCGAACAATAGAAATGAACATGCATTATCTAGAAAGGCATTCTCAACATGTAAACAACAAACATCTGGCAATGGAATAATCCACTGCGATAACCAACTCCGCATCTCAAGTAATAGCAAGATAGCAGATATCGAATTACGACAAAGAAGTCGCATGCAGATAACAGCAGCCGCATTTCATTAGTATAAATAGCTGTAAGATCTTATATTAAAAATTAGTTCTTAAGAATATCAATAAAGGCACGCATTTCGGCGTATAAATAAAATTGTTTAAATTCTTGAACTCATATCGTGTAAACGATATTAACTCGAGTGCTCTCAGAGAGCAGGAGTGCAAGCCGAGTAGAAAAACGTTCGGCTGTCTGTTGTGATTGCAGCTTCTCGACGTCGAACCATCCTTGTGTTTGTTGGCGTGCGTTTTTTGCTGCACAGAGGCGGGTGCGAATTTTGGCTGCAACAATATAGTGGTCCGAGTCGATGTTAGGACCTCGGAGCGCACGCACATCTAAAACACTGGAGACGTGTCTTCCGTCTATCACAACATGATCGATCTGGTTGGTGGTTTTTCGATCCGGAGACAGCCAGGTAGCTTGATGTATCTTCTTATGCTGGAATCTAGTACTACAGATAACCACATTTCGGGCCCCGGCGAAGTCGATCAGCCTCAGCCCATTTGGGGATGTTTCCGCGTGGAGGCTGAATTTACCGACCGTAGCGCCAAAGATAGCTTCTTTGCCCACCCTGGCATTGAAGTCGCCAAGCACGATTTTGACATCGTGGCGGGGGCATCTCTCATAAGTGCGCTCCAAGCACTCATAAAAGGCATCTTTGGTCACATCGTCCTTCTCTTCCGTCGGGGCGTGGGCGCAAATCAGCGATATGTTGAAGAACCTCGCTTTGATGCGGATTGTGGCTAGACGTTCATTCTCCGGAGTGAATGATAGTACTCGGCGACGGAGTCTCTCTCCCACCACGAATCCAACACCAACCTTGCGCTCCTTTATATGGCCACTGTAGTAAATGTCACAAGGACCTACTCGTCTCTGTCCTTGTCCCGTCCATCGCATTTCTTGGACGGCGGTGATGTCAGCCTTTATCTTTACGAGGACATCTACCAGCTGGGCAGCGGCACCTTCCCAATTAAGGGACCGGACATTCCAGGTGCATGCCCTCAAATCATAGTCCTTATTTCGTTTGCCATGGTCGTCATCAAAAGGGGGGGCTCTCATCCGAGGCTGTTTTTTTCCTTTCATTGGGGGTGTTTTTTTTACGTGGCGGGTCCCAAACCCAGCGCACAACCCTATGCAGGGGTGTTTCGCCTTCTCACTTTAGCTCGCCTTCAAACGGATGTTCTTAGGCTACCCAGAGGATACTTGGTCAAAGACCGGAAGTCGTGAGCTGCTTGAGTCATATGTAAAAGAATCGTTTCTGGCCACTCCCAAGTGAATGGCGATCAGAGAACTTTCCTCACTTGCGTGAACTGCTACACATGACACCATCCTCCACCAGCTTACATACTGTGATATTTTTTATGAATTGTTTTAGTCTCTGATGTTTATATATATTCTTTTAATTTGTAAACAATGTATTTATTTTTAATATGTACATATTTATATATACATATTTATATGTACATATTTATATATATTTTACTGGGTAACCGAGCACCCAAAAATAATATCAGGTAACGCGGTCAGTGGTAGTGTGGAAATTACAAAATGCCCAAAAGTTATTTATAAAATACCCAATCTAATATTTTTCAGCAGTGGCATCTTTGGCAAATGTTATAAAAAATGCGGGTTTTGACAGCGCTCTCTCTCGAATCAAAGAGTCTCGTATCATATTATCCATGTCGCAACGTTATAATCGACCACAACCCGTGTGGGATGGGACAGATATCGAGTGTTGAAGAGAGAAACGAGACGCATTTGCAGAGAATAAAAGGGAGAGGCTGAAATGCGTGAGTATGAAGAGCTTGACAAGCCGGCCGACAGTGGTCATGCTCGAAACCAGAAGGTTTGAAGACACTATCATACTTTTGAAGAACCCTCAGAGGTGAACTAGTGACTTTTGCCCTGGGCATACTAAAATTATGGTGGGACCACTTTTCTAACCAGCTGAATGCCAGTGAAAGCATAATATCAGGAGATGGTGAAACTTATTCCCCAATCCCAATGGGCCGATGGATTGCCTGCCGAGCTATTCAAACACGGCGGCGAAGAACTGATAAGTTTCTTTGGAGAATACAGTCGGATGAAAACATGCCTGACAATAGGAATTTAAGAGTGCCCTGCCTAATCCACAAAATGGAGACGACACAATCTGCGCCAACTACCATGGGATAAGCCTCCTCAACAATGCCTATAAGATTCTATCGAGCGTATTGTGTAAAAGATTAAAGCCCACCGTCAACAAACTGATTGCACTTTATAAGTTTGGTTGTAGACCTGAAAAATAAATAACTGACACACACCACCCCTTCGTAGTTTTTTGAGCTGCTTTTGACAGCTGTTTAAAAATTCAGGTTCGAGAAGGACCTCTCCGAACCGAATGCGTCTGGTTGTGAACGAGGCCAAAATGAAATATGTCCTGTCATTAAATAAACAGTCGTCGCATTGTCGATTTGGCTACCACGTCACTATTGACAGTCATAACTTTGAAGTCGTAGATAGTTTGATCTATTTTCGAACAAGTATTCACCAACACTTTGACAGTCATAACTTTGAAGTCGTAGATAGTTTGATCTATTTTCGAACAAGTATTCACCAACAACAACGTCAGCAATCGAAATCCAACGTAAAATAACATTTTCCAACAGGTGCTACTTTGAACTGAGTAGGCAATTGAGAAGTAAAGTTCTCTCTCGACGAACAATAACGAAACTCTATAAATCACTCATTAGTCCCGTCCTGCTATATGGTATAGAAGCATGGACGATGACAACAACTGATGAATCGACGTTACGAGTTTTATGGTCCTTTGCGCGTTGGCCATGGCAAATAACGCATTCGATGAAACGGTGAGCTGTATGAGATATACGACGCCATTGACATATGTAGTTCAGCGAATTAAGAGTGTGTATGGACGAAAACACTCCAGCTCTGAAAGTATTCGACGCAGTACCCGCGGGGAAAGGCTGAGTAAGAAGAAGACCTCCACTCCATTGGAAAGATCAAGTAGAAAAGGACCTGACTTCGCTGGGAATCTCCAATCGCCGCCACGTTGCGAAAAGAAGAAACGACTGACGCGCTGTTGTTAACTCGGCTATAAACGTGTAAGCGGTGTCACTATCCGTTGAAGAGCAAGCAATAATCAAAGCTTTTGAAGAGTTACAGCTTTCAATACAAAAATTAATAAACGTCGAAAAGGAATATACAATTTCTTGCGTAAAAAGTCGCAGTACGGCCGAAGTAATAAAGGCAGTCACAAGTGGTTTTCGAAGAGAGCAATTTTAAGTAAAGCATTAATTATCTTGGCATGACGCTGGATACAAGGTTTAACTTGAAAGTGCACATACAAAAGAAGTTCCAGATTTAAACGTGAAATACAACAAAATAAGCTGAAAGGGAAGAAATAGCCCTTTACAACAAAAAAAAATATGCGCTAGGGATACGCTGCACATATCAAAACGCTCCGCGAAGTACATAGCATCGAAACATGCAACAAAACTTAACCTCAGTAACCTCCAGAAAGCTAGGATAATCTAGAAACATCAGGCACAGGCCTAAACTGGGCGTCGACGTTTTCGACCTTATAACAAAATAAGAAATATTATGTTATTTTGTTTCTCTTGTAGTTTTATCTTATAAATATTGCAAAATATTGCTCGTTGTTGTTTTTAATAGCTGCAGTTCAATGAAATGTAAAACCATAACTTATTTATTACGTTTAAGAAAAAATTCAATCATTGATTTTCGTGATTTTTTTTTTATAATGTTGGAATTAACTCATCACTCGAATTTTGTTTATAAATAAACACATTCATGACGAAAACAAAATGATTTTTTATGTTTATTTATTGGGTGTATAATAATTAAATAAATTGTTGAAATGATACGTAAAAAAAGGTCCTGTACGATGTCCACCATTGTGGACGTAATTTTGATCTAAATCAAGAATTTCAAAAAGATTATTAACCTGTAAGAAAGTCACTATCGCGCTATGGAACCGTACGACCGTAACAATTTGTAATTCAATTTAAAAATTTGAGAGAATGTTTATTATAGTGTATACTATTTGATAATGCAACAAAAACAATAGATTTCTCAAACTTAAACTTGAAGTGTGCTAACTTTTTATGTATGTATGTATATATAAACTAAGCCCAAAGAGGTTAAATTTAATGTTCTCGATATACCAAGAAAAGGTCTATCAGTAACGGCCGGCAAATGCATTTCATTCATATTCAGAATTAAATCTCGTTACGTGATAAAAAAAACGTGTCCCCCTTATTTCATTACTAACGTACCAAACCCATTTGAACATTTATTTAAACATACATGAACTAATGATTAACAAAATAATAAAAATTTCTGTTTCACACTCAAAATGGTGTTTTCAAAGTCGGTTACCAACATTACTTGAAAACTGCTAAACCGATTAGTCTCAAATTTTAACACGAGCTTCTTTAAAATATAGTATATGTTTTTACTAGATTTAGATGACTTTAACGAAATCCCTTTTTTTAATTTCAGAGGATTCTGTTCAGAGATGTAGTGGTCAGCGCAAAACGTATTTTTTGAGAGGAGCTCCCGGAGATCAGCTGCATTTCCTTTCCAAATAAATATTTTTATTAATACTAAATCTTAAAATACAGTTAAAAGATACCATAAAATGTATACAAATTTTGGGATTAATAAATTTAAAATTTTTCTCAGAAAAAATCTGGAAAATTCGCTTTTTTCGGCCTTCTAACTGTATATTAACAAAAAATAAATTATCTAAAATAATTATGTCGCATTTTGTACCCTGACCTCTCTTTGCCTATGATCCTTCAATTGGTTCGTTCTTATTGTTGAAAACGAAAGTGGGGAGTTCGAAATATTGTTTGCTTAAGGCAAGGAGAAGTAAATTTCATCTTTCGTGTATTAAAAATCTAAATAGGTATGCGCACGGATAATTCATTTAACACCATTTAAACGTTTTTTAAGCAATTTTAGGAAGTTTGCAAGAATAATGAACATCATTATATTTAGTATAACAGAGTTGAGGACCGATTTTACAGTTTTTAGCATTAAACTAAAATATAGCCAATATTATATGTATTTTCATTTAATTTTAAAAAGTTGTCTTACATATTAACCAACATGTACGACAACACACTAACAAGCCTTAACTGATTTTTTTACATACTTGTTATGTACATAGATAAATAATAGCTTTCATTTTAAAGCAACTTTTCAAGAAAATTTTTCTCAACCAACCACTTATACACATACACACAAATGTGCGTTCACTTCATTTTATTAAAAAATCTTATACATATTGTATATTCATAGGTATTTAAAGTTAGGATAAATACGGGACCTATTAATATATCTTTAATACTGGGATACAAGTTGAAAACTTAATTTCAGTAAGATACAGATTGGCGGACTTACATTCGTAAACTGTAAGAATCAGAATTTAATGAAGATTTTGAAGATTTTAGTGATTGTAGAATTAATTTTTAGGTATCTCTTCGAATGAGAACCTTAAAATCTGTGTACAGGATGTTATCTGAGTTTTGTATGCAGTTATATATTTTATTCCCAGTTAATTTAAAAATGCAGTTTTCCATAGTAGGGTTCATAGAGTATGTTTGCAATTGGAGTTGTTCGAAACGCGAGACTAATTATGCGCGCTGTCATGTGGTAATATATATTTTTTTTGCTGCATACAGCGTTTGGATGTTTTGCCATATATAATAAGGCCAATATCAAGGCTTTCATAATATTTAATAGAGACTTTGTATGTGCACCACTTTTCATGCTGCATATGATTTTAATTAAATTTATTCGTTTTGAAAGATCCTGACATAGGTCTTCAATTTGGTATTTGCAAGTCAGTTTTTGATCGAAGGTTATTCCTAGGATTTTAAGGTAACGCACACTTTCTATTATATGATTTTGAAATATTGGATCTTGAAGATTGCAGTTCCACTTCTTGCATATGTAGGTGCTTACACTTTTCAAAATTAACAGATGCACCCGATGTTAATGACCAATTTGTAAATAAAGTAGACAACTTTTCCAAATAATTAATGTAAGTGTTTACATCATTAATCTTCGAAACAAAATAGAGGTCATCTGCGTATAAATAGTGGGATATGTTATTAACTTTTTTCACTAAAGTATTTATTTTTTCAAATGCAATTAGAAATAACGTCACCGATAGGGGCGAACCTTGTGGTACTCCATTTTCTAATTTTTTTAAGTTTGATTTATATCCGTCTACGTTGACCATAAGTGTTCTATTTGATAAAAAAGCTTTTGTATAGTTGTAGATTTTTGGACCAACTTTCCACCTATACGATCAAAGGCTTTTATAAAATCAACACTTTTTTTATAACAGAGCAGTGATTTCGAGTTGATAAATTACTACCTAGAAAGTGGTCTAGGTAGATTATCGCCTCCATCGTGCCTGACTTAGGTTTAAAAGCAGTTTGTTTTGTACTTATCAGATTATTTTGAAATAAAAAAAATTGTATACGTTTTGATATTATTTTTTCCAACAGTTTGCTTAAACATGATAAAAGCGAGATAGGACGGTAATTTTTGTAGTCGTCTTTCTTATTCATATTTTTTGGAATACAAATAACGTTTGATTTTTTCCAAGAGTGGGGAAACACACCATTTTTAACGATTAAATTATATAAATTAATCAAACGTTTTTTTAGTACCAGAGGTGCATTTTCAATCATTGCATAGGTGATTCTGTCCGGGCCAGGACAATTCTCTTTAGTATTTTTAAGATTATTTTCCAGTTCAAACAGAGTAATTTCTTCTTCAAGGCTACTAACAGACTTTGAAATTTTATTCACCTTGTACATATACCGATTTGAGAACACGATTTTTTCAGAAATGTATTCACTTGAAAATTGTTCATCTGCAGAAGCCGATGAAAAATAAGTGGCAAATATTTCTGGAATTTGGAGTACATCTGTTATAATTCCAGTAGAAGATTTAAGTGAGTGAATGTAGCAAGAGGTGGGATTATCCTTAAAAGCTCTTACTATTCGCCAAACCTTTTGTGTTGGAGTGTTTGGACTGACATGAGCCGTAAATTGTTCAAAAGAGCTTGTTTTTGTCTCTTTTACTTTTTTGCGAAAAAGAGCATTTCTTATAATTGAGCAGATTCTGTAAGGTTAAGTTATTTTTTAGAGCATGCCAGTATTTTTTTCGTTTCTTCGTTTTTTCTCGTTTCTAAGTTCTTGCAGCTCTTTTGTCCACCAACAGGTATTACGTCTCTTCTTTTTGGTTTAGACTGCGGAATACTTACATTGGCTGTTCGCCTAATAGCTTTCGTTATGTTAGCCGCCTCTTTATTAATGTTATCAGTAAAAAGGTATCGGTCTACCTCTATTTCTAATTTCTTAGAAAAAATAGGCCAGTTTGCGTTTGCCGTTTTGTATTTAGGGTTATGGATAGTACTGGCATAATTTTCCCTATAACTGAGTATTATTGGACTATGATCACTACCGGACATATCGTCCACCGTATCCCAATTTATCTCTTTCGATAAATTGGGGCTACATGCTGAGATGTCAATCGCAGTTAAAGTGTGATGAGTGGAATAGTGAGTATATTTGTCATTGTTAAGAATACACAGATTTTTGTAGTATAAAACTTTCAAACATTATTCCTTTGGACTTGGTATTGTGAGGGACCCATAGTGGATGCCACCCATTTATTTCGCCCAATATAATATTGTTCGCAAAATTAGTATCAATTGAATTGTTCAACTCATTAGAAGAAATTTTTATGTTTGGGTAGGTAAATATTTTGTATTTTAATTTCAACACTAGTTTTCACTTGGCTTGAAGCTATTTGAAAATTCGAACTAGTGCCATTTGCACAGTAGATATGTTGAATATTTTTGCGGATGAGAAATGCAATACCTTGTTTATTTGAAATGTTCGTATTGTGAAGTTAAATTTGGTTGTTTTCAAAGCCGCATTGATATGCGTTTCTTGTAATTCTATAATATGAGGTTGGAATTCCGCTATTAATATCTCCAAATTATTGTAATTGTTACAAGCCTTTGATATTCCACTGAAGAACTTTCATTATAAAACAAGAACGAAGATATGAGTATAGTTATTCAGGATTAGAATCTGTTATTATATTTTCCTGATTATTGTAATGAAGTTGAGAAAAAACTTGATGTCTTTACCCTATATTATTCTGTGAGTCATACTTGTTTTCGCTAATATTGTAATTATATTTCAATTTGTCTACCTGCATTATAGTTGATTGGGGTTTCTTT
>CM050323.1:80863604-80888604 GCA_027475135.1 Bactrocera correcta | reverse complement strand
ATTGTCAACTTTACTGTCGTCCTACTGTCGTTGGCAAATATAGGAGAATATTGAAGTTAGCGAGAACGACAACTGTCGGCCTACCGTCGTGTAGTTGAGCAGCTGTCAAAATAACAGTGTCCATAAGAAATAAAGAGAAATGCTTTGAAGAACAATATACAAACTCTCACAGAGAACGTAAAAAAGTATCCGCGCCTGTTCGTGATTATTTTGTATTATATGAACCATTGTTTTCCGAAAAATGGTAAAAATGAAAATTTTTTTACAAAATCGGGAAAAATTAGGCTAAAATAATATTAATTTAATTAATAAAATTGATGACTTTCACGAAATATGTATATTCGCATTATTTCGTTATCATTTCCATATTTGTATCAATATAATTTCTATGGCATATACATATGTATATGTTTAGAAAAGCAAATGCGAGGCACATACATATATATATACATTCATAATAACAAGTGCCGCACGGATTTTTTCGCATCTCCGTTGTCACGGTCAACCAATGGCCGAAACTGACGTTTTGTGAAAGAGTCAATCTGTCGAAGCACTGAAGCGACGACAAAGCGTCACCACATTGTCACAAAATCCAAATAAACGAATGGCCGCTGATTGTCACCGCTTCCCTTGCTGCTCGAACAGCTTCGGCAACAAGACAGCGTATATATGTATGTATGTTTTTGTATGAGCTTGCATATATATCGACGCTCATTTTTGCGAGCCACGGAAAAATATTTTAGAATTGACAAATATCGTAAATCGACAACAGCTATGTTGCCACTTTTTCACTTCTTTCTTGGAACAAACACCAGAAAGTTGTTCAATTTATGATTTTTAGCTTTTGCCATCGCCGCGAAAAGACGCTTGTTAGCAAAGGCATGCTCAGGGAGATTTTTCGGCGTCTGTTTTTATGAATGCGCCAGCGTTTATGAATGAAATCGTTTTTGTTGTAAAATTTACTATATTTGGGCTTCGCCAATTTTGCTATCATATTGACTTGTGATGCTTCTGCTATTTAGACAATTGTTGTTTGTGAAGAACACTCAGGCACTCATAAAAGGCATCTTTGGTCACATCATTCTTCTCTTCCGTCGGGGCGTGGGCGCAAATCAGCGATATGTTGAAGAACCTCGCTTTGGTGCGGATTGTGGCTAGACATTCATTCATAAGAGTGAATGATAGTACTCGGCGAAGGAGTCTCTCTCCCACCACGAATCCAACACCAAACTTGCGCTCTTTTATATGGCCAGTAAATGTCACAAGGTCCTTGTCCCGTCCATCGCATTTCTTGGACGGCGGTGATGTCAGCCTTTATTTTCACGAGGACATCAACCAGCTGGGCAGCGGCACCTTCCCAATTAAGGGACCGGACATTCCAGATGCATGCCCTCAATTCGTAGTCCTTATTTCGTTTGTCAAAGTCGTCATCAAAAGGGGGGTCTCTCATCCGAGGCTGTTGTTTATTTTTCATTGGGGGTGTTTTTTACGTGGCGGGTCCCAAACCCAGCGCACAACCCTACGCAGGGGATGTTTCGCCTTCTATCCAAATACCTCCCAAAAAATGAAAGTTAAATTCGCATCTCAAGTATTGTGTAGTACGGTAGCTTCTGGTATGTTGTCCCTATATAGCTCGGGAGCCTTAAGCTCGAATAGTAGGAGCTTTTAGAAGCGATTTAGAAAGCAACACTACCAATAATTTTAGTTTTATGAAGGGGTGGGTTTATATATATTATTAACAGTTGCGATTTTTGTCACACTCAGGTTTTCCGTACTTAAAGACGAGACGACTATGTCAGTACAGTTTAGAACATGTTTTTGGGCAGATTCGAAGCAGAGAAGGTATTAGAGTAACGCCCTATATGTTCTCTAGTTTGTTTAGGAAAGCGTGGGGCTTACGTTACGTAAACGTCGTAACAAAAGGAAACTGTAACATAGTAATAATGTTCTACTTAATGTGTGTAATGATTCACTATTGAATGACCTTTTTTGGCAGGATTGGCAGGTAGATCGATCGCATTAGCTAGTAGTTTATAAATTAATTTTTGAAAGAAAATACGTTTAGCTACTTTTGCGGCTATTTTTATTTAAAAATTTTCAAACTGCACCGATGTTCCCTGCCTTTACCATATTTAGGAGATGAAATTCCTTCATGCATCAAAATCAAATAGACAAATGCAACTTAGTCAAGCCGCCGGAGGATTTTATTGCATTTGTAAAAATTTTGGAATCAAGATTTTTAAAAGAATTCGACAGTAGTTGCCATAAAATAGGATTAGGAGATATTCTTTTTAATAAAATGAAAGATGTTAGGAGGAGATACGTCCTACGTGGCTAAGCTCTCAGCCGTAACTAAGCATGACTGGTGTATGAGGTGCTCAACTACAGAGACACCCCAGCTAGAAGATCTATCTAAGTTTCTGGAAAGTCGTGCTCATAGCCTAGCTCCTGAAGATTGAAATTGTGTTACAACTGTTTACGTTCGAGTCATTCCTATCGTCAGTGTTCCTCTGGTAATTGTCGAAATTGTGGACGCAAGCACAACACAATCGTATGTCGAGACCAGTTCAACAACACGTCAACGTTTTATTCTACAACTCCGTCACCTGTATGCAATGAAGTACCTGCGGATGTGCCAACAACCACAACAGTATGACTAGCCGTACCAGCAAAGCCTCTTGCTGCAAATCCAAAGCCGATAACTCTTTTAGCAACAGCCCGTGCATATGCCTTTGGAGAAGAATCGGTGCAGCGAGTGGCACGCGTTGTGTGATCCCGGATCACAGGTTAGCTTTATAACGGATCGTCAAGCAAACTATTTGCAGCAATATCGACGAAAATGTGACTTGATGGTAAAAGATATAGGTGCGACCATTAATATTCGAGTGAAAAACGCTGCCTTTCACTCTGATATCAACAACATCTAATTTTGAAATGCGAATTGATGAATTGGTTTTATCGTCCATTACTTCCCCGACTTTAGCAGTGAAAATTGACATGAACCAATGGCCATACTTGAGAGGCATAGATTTGGTGGACGACCAGTTTGGTTGGTTGGTTGGAATTATCGACGTTCTTATTGGCGCGGACGTGTGGGGGCGTCTCATAGAAGGTGAAGTCATCGGTGGAAGACCAGACGAACCTTTTGCCCAGCGTATCCGCTTAGGATGGGTGGTGTTTTGTCCAGCAGCAGCGGCCTTTCCTGCAAAGGAATCATTGCTCACATTCACCACTTCGCTAGACATGTAGGAGCACTGGTTGGAGGAACTGGTGTCAAAGTTCTGGCAAATGGAAGAAATAGCGGTGGTTGACTATCTGCCAGAGAACGAGTGTGAGCAGATTTTCGATACCATTCATAGCCGTACTCCAGACGGCCGTTATATGGTACAGTTACCCTTACGCCAAAAAGCAACGGAACTGGGTGACTCGTACACACTGGCATTACAGCAATTTCAGTCCTTAGAGAAAGCTACATTTCATTTATGAGGGAGTATGCAGCACTTGGTCACATGGAAACCGTAAAACCACCTTATAATCACACCAATTGCTACCACATTCCTCATTATGCGGTCACAACAAAGTTCCGCGTAGTGTTCAATGCTTCGGCACCTACTAGCACTGGAATCTCACTGAACGATGTTCAACTGGTAGGTCCAACGCTTCAGGATTCGTTGAGTATTATACTTCTACGTTTTTGTCGCTATCGAGTGGCGATAACTGCGGATATAGAGAAGATGTTCAGGCAGGTGCTGGTTGCACCTGAACATCGCGACTATCAGCGAATTATATGGCGTAAGTCTCCTGCAGATGATATCCGATTATATCGTCTGAAGACTATCACATATGGTATGGCCGGCAGTCCTTACAATGCAGTACGAACGTTACAACAATGTGCTTATGACAATTCCACTGTGATTCCTGACATACAGCAAGCGGCTCGTGCTCGAGCTGCCATGTTAACTTTGTTTTATGTTGACGACTTCTTGACAAGTTGTGAAAGCGTTACCGATATAGTGGAGCTGGCTAAAACGTGGACGCCATCTTATATACAGGAAAGTTCACCCTAAGAAAATGGAACTCGAACGATAGTCAGGTGATTATGCGTTTATCTAATGAGCCGTCTCTTTCTAGCTATATCTTTCATCATTGGAAGGCTTACGTTTTGGGCTTAAGATGGGACACATTCTCGTATCAGTTATTCTTTCGCGTCGATCTACGTCAAAGAGGAGAGATACCCACGAAGCGCCGTGTACTCAGCGAGGTGGCACGATTGTTTGATTCTACTGTTTTGTTATCTCCTGTTATCGTAACTGGGAAAATATTCATTCAGAGACTGTAGTCTGCCGGTCTATCTTGGGACTCACCATTACCTGACGATCTTTGCCGCGAATGGTTGAAGTATCGGGCACAGCTTCCAGCTTAATCAAATAAGAATCGAGCGGTGCATGGGCATGATTCCACGCGTTGAAACATCATTTCACGGGTTTTGCGATGTTAGTTCTCACTCGTATGCAGGGGTGATTTATGCGAAGACGTTGCACACAGACGGTTCTGTACGTTTCACTCATCTGACGGCACGTACAAAGGTAGCACCACGTAAAGCTACTACCATCCCACGCCTAGAACTTGTGGCAGCGCTACTTCTTACTGACACATTCCAGAACGTGCGGGATTCTTTGGAATTAGTTGACGTTCCCTACTATCTAAGGTCGAACTCAGCTATCGTATTGTGTTGGCTGAGGAGGGATCCAACAACACTAAAACCATTCATATCAAATCGGGTTCGCAGAATACAAGAGCTGACATATCCGCCTCCCCCCCGCGATGGCATCACATTCGTTCTACTCATAACCCAGCTGATTGTGCCAGTAGAGGCATCACACCTGGCGAGCTATTAGTACATCCACTTTGGTGGGATGGACCTAAGGAGACAGAGCTGATCCATTTGGACAGCAGTGATGTTTCTCTCAGCAAGGATGAGTCAGAATATCATTCGATTGTTGGGAACTGTGGCCATTATCCTACGTTAGTGAAGAAACCGTCGAGACCTGCGCTAACTGGTTATCAGTGCTCAGGAACTGGACGAAGCACTATACACTATAATCCGTTTAGAGCAAAAGGAACATTTTGCAGATGAAATTCGTCAATTGAAGTCTCGTTCAGGTTTGGCATCTTCCAGTCGAATAATGCCTTTAAATCCATTTATAGATAAGAACCGAATCCTACGCGTTGGAGGACACATTCACAAGGCCGAACTAAGACATGGTCAACGATTCCCTATCATTTTACCAAAATCAACGCCGTTGGTCAAGCTTTTACTACATCAGGCACATGAATCTGCACTGCACATAGGAATACAATTCCCGCTGCACGCTCTTCGTCGCCGCTTCTGGATTCTGAGTTCCAGGCAAGCAGTCAAAAGTTTTATCCATAATTGTGTTGTGTGCCGGCGCCACAGAGGGGAAGTCCTGAAGCAACAAATGGCTTCCTTACCCGGGCAGAGGATTAGAGCCGTTAGACCGTTCATCTCATCTGGTGTCGATTACTGTGGACCTTTCACCCTACGAATCGGAGACGAAACAAATGGCCTCGGCGCACGAGGAATATCAGGGTGAATGATATCGACCTAGTCAAACAAGAGAACTTGCCTATAACCTACTGGTGCCTGGGTTTAGTGACAACAGTACATCCCGGAGCTGATGGAGTGGTCTGCAATGTTACGTTGAGAACAGCTAGTTGATACATGAAACGAGGCGTCCAGAAACTATGCCTGTTTCTTGAGAAGGAAGATTTCGAGTCGACCGACTCGACCGAGCAGGATGTTTAGGATTATTTACGTTAGTTTTAAGTTTATTTTCTAATAATGTTATGTTTGATCTGGCAATACTGTTTTATCTAAGCTTTCTACTTCTCAACTCTATTTTATCATACATTTCTGTTTAATATTATCTTTCCTTACTCTTATTTCGAAGTTACGGTATTTTAAATTCCTTTGTACTCCTATGAATACCGGAGGATATATATGTACAAAGGCTCTTCTCTGATTGTAACTCAGTGCTGATGGTACTCATCTCAATAAAGCATTGAGAACTTTACCCGCTGGCAAAATGAAATATTTAAGAAAGTTTTTAATTTATATTAATATATGCACATCCAAAATGAGGATGTTAAAATAATTAGATAAAAGTGAAATATTAACAAAATAAGTTTGCGTTACTTTTGTTCAGAGAGTGGGAAAGTAGTAACACTTAGCCAGAGAACTTAAAGCACAGAGAAGATGCAAATTGAATTCTGTATGATATGCTGAATACAATGCTTACGACACGACATTGCATCACGACAGTGAACTGAAAACGGCGTTGTGCATCCTACTACATGAACGCATGTACACAAGACAACACAGATCTCCATTTTGCATGTACTCAATTTCGTTTTGGCCATACTAATACCTTGCACTTCAATGAAATTTTAATATTTTGTTCAAAGTGAAATTTTTTATGCAAAAAATAAGTAAATAGGTAATTATTGTTTTAAATTATCAATTGTTATTAGAAATGGTAAAATAGAGCAATAATAGAGCAAAAATTATCAATTGTTATTACAAATGGTAAAATAGAGCAATAATAGAGCAATTTTATGCTTTTATTTGTAAAATAACGTCAAGTCTGTAAAAGCTGTGAATAATTTTACATTTTACATATTAGCGGCATCACCACTCTTCCTTATCTCTCTATCTTCCATTCTATTGTCAACTTTACTGTCGTCCTACTGTCGTTGGCAAATATAGGAGAATATTGAAGTTAGCGAGAACGACAACTGTCGGCCTACCGTCGTGTAGTTGAGCAGCTGTCAAAATAACAGTGTCCATAAGAAATAAAGAGAAATGCTTTGAAGAACAATATACAAACTCTCACAGAGAACGTAAAAAAGTATCCGCGCCTGTTCGTGATTATTTTGTATTATATGAACCATTGTTTTCCGAAAAATGGTAAAAATGAAAATTTTTTTACAAAATCGGGAAAAATTAGGCTAAAATAATATTAATTTAATTAATAAAATTGATGACTTTCACGAAATATGTATATTCGCATTATTTCGTTATCATTTCCATATTTGTATCAATATAATTTCTATGGCATATACATATGTATATGTTTAGAAAAGCAAATGCGAGGCACATACATATATACATACATTCATAATAACAAGTGCCGCACGGATTTTTTCGCATCTCCGTTGTCACGGTCAACCAATGGCCGAAACTGACGTTTTGTGAAAGAGTCAATCTGTCGAAGCACTGAAGCGACGACAAAGCGTCACCACATTGTCACAAAATCCAAATAAACGAATGGCCGCTGATTGTCACCGCTTCCCTTGCTGCTCGAACAGCTTCGGCAACAAGACAGCGTATATATGTATGTATGTTTTTGTATGAGCTTGCATATATATCGACGCTCATTTTTGCGAGCCACGGAAAAATATTTTAGAATTGACAAATATCGTAAATCGACAACAGCTATGTTGCCACTTTTTCACTTCTTTCTTGGAACAAACACCAGAAAGTTGTTCAATTTATGATTTTTAGCTTTTGCCATCGCCGCGAAAAGACGCTTGTTAGCAAAGGCATGCTCGGGGAGATTTTTCGGCGTCTGTTTTTATGAATGCGCCAGCGTTTATGAATGAAATCGTTTTTGTTGTAAAATTTACTATATTTGGGCTTCGCCAATTTTGCTATCATATTGACTTGTGATGCTTCTGCTATTTAGACAATTGTTGTTTGTGAAGAACAATGCTTAAATTTTTTGTTTGTAACGGGAGGGCTATCTAACTTTTTAAATTTGAATTATCTATATTTCGACATTGTAAACGTCAAATACCATTCGTAAAGTGACAGATATTCTGTTAAAAGTCTAAAATTTACGAAATGGGTCGCTATTCACTAGAAGAAAACTGGGAAATATTGAACACTTTTTTCCAAAGTGGTGAGTCAGTTTTGTCAATTTTACCGAAAAATCATCTTTTCGGACGAGGCTCATTTCCACCTCGATGGTTACGTTAACAAGCAGAATTGTCGCATTTGGGGCACAGAAAACCCGCACGTAATCGTCGAGAAGCCAATGCACCCAGCACGAATCACTGTATGGTGCGGATTTTGGTCAGGTGGAATCATCGGCCCATTTTTCTTCGAAAATGAAGAAGGAACCGCCGTAATCATCAATGAGCGATATCGCGCAATGCTGACCGAATTTTTCTTCAAGCAAATTGAAGAGGAAGACTTGGACAACATTTGGTTCCAGCAGGACGGCGCTACGTGCCATACAGCAAACGCTACTCTCAATCTTTTACGCCCTATCTTCGAAAATCGCATAATCAGCAAAAGAGGTGATGTGAATTGGCCTCCTAGAAGCTGCGATTTAACTCCGTTGGACTATTTTCTGTGGGGAGCTGTTAAAGATAAATGTTACGCCAACCATCCAGAAACAATTGAAGATATAAAGTACGAGATTCAAGCTGCTGTAGCTGCCAAAAGGCCTGAAACCATCAAGAAAGTACTTCAAAATTGGGTGCATCGGATAAGCTACTGTAAACTCAGCCTTAGTGGTCATTTGTCCGAAATTGTTTTCCACAAATAAATTTCATAAAACGACCTTTTAAATAAATGTTAGACTTTTGAAAAATATCAAGCCATTTTTTTTATTTACTTTTTAAATTATACATATGTATGTCTATTATATTTGTGCATTATTTGTTCGGCAATGTATACAAATATATCGTCACCTGAAATGCAAAATAACGTAACAACATTTTCGGAAATTTACTGTGGCATGAATGAAACACGAAATAAAATGGAACATGAGTGAAACAAAATTTTAATATTGGTTAAAACTGGTTTATATCTGTCCTCAGAACCTGAAAATGTTGAAAATATGTAATATTATGTATGTAATTTGAAGTAGTGAAGCGTAATCAATAAGACACTCGGTTTCGAATTTTTTGATAATACGTTATTTTGCATTTCAGCTGACGATATGTACATATAAATATATATGAATGTATGAACATGCAGATTAATGCGCGCACATGTAATATATTGATAAGTGATAAAATCATGATTTGATTTTCTGAATGCGCAGATGCATACATTTATATGAGCAGATAATAAGATTACGATATGAGCATGTGCAGAGACATAAGATTAATATGATAGAAGATGTACATACATACATAGGTATGTACATATACTTATATTGTTGTGATAAATTTAATTTCTATTACTTAGAAACATAATACAAAAATATTTATTAGTATAGTATATTATGTAAAAATCAAATAAAATGATTAAATATGCATGTCCAAATTGACTGTATATATTACTATGCATGCATTCATACAAAATTATACTCATATCATAATTATGTTTACATGTCAATATTGAATTGCCGACGGCAAAACGCAAAAGCATACATTGCGATTCGCTGTTTGAAAGCAAAAATTATATTTACACCCGCGGCCAAGCGTAACTTACCATTAAGAAATTTCTTGCGAACACGTGTTCTATCACTCATTGTAACGATACTTGTTGCGGTAATGGATTTTTTCTGTTAAGTTTTAACGAAGTGATCTTTGACTTTCACAAATATAAAATATTAAAAAAAAAAAATAAGTTGTGTCAAACATATATCAATCGTTAAGTCGGAAGGCATACAAAATGAGCTCCAAATACAAGCGACTGACTCGCGATGAAAAAGTGGTAAGTTACGCTTGGCCGCGGGTGTATGTATGTCTCTTCATATTCCTGAGTATGTGAGAGAGCTGTATATGTACAAATTTTTCCCTGTTAAAAATGGAATACCAAAGAACTTATTTTTTTTCATATTCTCTGCTTGGGCATACTCGTACATGCTATGGCATCATATGCCGAAAACACATATACTTATTTCTCTTCATTTTCTCTGCTTGAGTATAGGGAGAACTGTTAAAAATGTTAGCATTTCACAGCGTGAATTCTGTGGTAGTGCACCTTCTCTATGCTTTAAGTTCTCTGGTTCGACAGCGAACATTTGTTAGATTTGTAGTAAGGAATTCACCTCACTACCACCAGAACACTTAAAGCATAGAGAAGGTGCATATTTCATTGGAAATGATCATTGGAAGAAATGATCCTACGACAAAAGGAGGTACGACTATTTATGCGGTATTCGCGAGAAATATAGATAAAATAGATGTAAGAAATTTCATATCGTATTTTAGTTATCATAATCCAATTGTAAATATATGTATATTATAGACATCAATCCGTCAGAACCCAGATATGATAATTGATTTGGACTTTGCTTTATAATAAATTTATAAAATGTGAATTTAAGAAAGATTTTGGAGGATCTCGTAAACGGGGATTCTTTTACATATAATTCAAACAGCTCACGACTTCCGGGCCTTAGACCAAGTATCCTCTGGGTAGCCAAAAAACATTAGTTCGAAGGGAATCAAATTGAGAAGGCGAGGCATCCCTTTTCAAAGTTGTGTGTTGGGTTTGGGACACGCCACTTAAAAAATACTAATAATGAAAGGAAGAAAATAGCCTCGGATGAGAGACCCTGTTTTGATGACGAACAATGCAAACGTGTTAGGAATTACGATTTAAGGACATGCACCTGGAATATTCGGTCCCTAAATTGGGAAAGTGGCACTGTCTAGCTGGGCGACGTCCTGGCCACCAACCAGATCGACCATGTTGTGATGGACGGAAGATACGTATCCAGTGTTTTAGTCGTGCGTACGTACACTCCGTTGGAGCGATCAGGTGGAGCAGATCCTGGCTGCACTTGGTAAGAAGAAACGACTGGCGGGCTGTTGTTAATTCGGCTATTACCGCGAGTCGGTGCTTACGCCATAAAAGAAGAAGTTGAAGACCGGTTAGCTATCAGGAACAATGATATATGTGTATCCCTATCTTTGTGACATTCAAAGATTCAGGATTCCTCTCTTGGTTAGAATGTAATTCTATTGAATCAGCGTATTTCGATACCCAATTATTGATGAACACATCAGCTACTGTTTCGGTTTCGTGGTTAAGAGTTGCGTATTCCTCTGACGATTTGCTGAAGTAGTCCATGGACTACCAAAACATATGGATAATCTTTTAACCTAGGGTAAAACAAAAATATAAAGCAATGTGAATTATACATTATTCCAATTCTGCATGATCACATATTCGTCTATATATACATAGTCATTGACTCGAAAACGCTGCCCATAAAACTACTTATAAAAATGCTTCATGCACTTTTTCAAAGCCAGTAATTCCCTCCGAGTTACTCAATAATTTCTCTCTGGTTTTCTTATTGAGAGATTGGCGCAGTACTTCACCGATTCTTCAGAGTTTGGAAAGCTACTTCGAGTTCTTTATTCCACTCAAGGACTGTGTTCTTTTTCGAGAGTACATGTAGACTACAAGTTTCGATGGTAAAATTTTAAACGAATCGTAAATAACAGGTACTCAGTCTGAGGAAACTCCGTAATGCATGTAAGTTTTTAGGAGTGAGCCTATATTTTACTGCTTCATTAGCTTTACAAATGCTGACCGTTGACACTTTGTATCTTAAGTAGCTTACTTCCTTTTTGAAAAGCGAACACTTCGTAGAGCCAGAGAATGTAAAGTATAGAGAAGGTGCAGGTTCGATGTCGAACGTTTTATAAGATTGTGATACGAATGTTAATATTTTTAACAGTTCTCTCACATACTCCACCAGTGAGTATGAAGAGAAATAATATAAGTATGTACGGCATATGATGCCATAGCATGTACATACATGTATTGAATATTGAAGAAAAATAAGTTCTTTGATATTCCATTTTTAACAGCTAAAAATGTGTACAAATACAGCTCTCCCACATAGTCAAGAATATGAAGAGACATAAATATATATTCATATGTATGTATGCATGCTCCTTATGATACCCCTAGCCACAGCATTGTAAGTATGTACACATGCTTTTGTGTTTTGCCGTCGGCATTTCCATATTGGCATGTAAAAATAATTATTATATGAGGTATAAATGCATGCATAATAATATTTATAGTCAATTTGGACTTGCATATTTAATAATTTTATTTGATTTTTACATAATAATGTATACTATAAATATTTTTGTATTAAATTTCTTACTAATAGAAGTTAAATTTATTACTAAAATATATATGTATATATGTACATATTCTATCACATTAATCTTATGTATCTGCACATGCTCATATGAATGCATGTATACGCATGTGCGCGTTCCGAAATTCAAATCATGGTTTTATCATTTATCAATATATTACATGTGCGCGCATGATCTGCATGTTCATACATTCATATACACTTATATGTACACACATATATTTGTATAGACTTCCGAACAAATAATGCACAAGCATACAAACATATGCGTGCACATGTGAATATGTCACCAACAAAAAATTGAAGCATTGTTCTACAAAAACAACAACTGCTCAAATAGCATAAGCATGCAAATCATTATGGCAGCCGAATTGGCGAAGCCCAAATGTAGTAAATTTTACAAAAAAAAAAAAACAATTTCATTCATAAACGCAGGCGCATATGCCAGAAGCGACCTCGCTTCATTCATACAAACAGACGCCGTAACATCTCCCCGAGCATGCCTTTGCCTACAAGTGTCTTTTCACGACGATGGCAAAAGCTAAAGATCATAAACTGAACAACTTTCTGATGCTTCTTCACAGAAAGAAGTGAGAAAAGTGGCAATATAGCTCTTATCGATTTACAATATTTGTCAATTCTAAAATAAGTATTTTTCCGTGGCTCGCAAAAATCTGCGTCGATATGTATGCAGGTTCATACATATGCATACATATTTACGCAAGTTTGTTGGCGAAGCTGCTACAGGGGCAAGGGAAGCGGTGACAATCGGCGGCCATTCGTTTATTTTTTTTGGCACAGCTTGGAGCTTCTATCATCAAACAAGTGCTGAACACAATGAGCGCGACAGACTGCAAACGACAGCTGTCAAATATTAGAATACACACGTTCTTAGGGACACAGTTACTGAGGCAGCTGTACAACTACATAACTGTGTCCATAAGAACGTGTGGATTTTAATATTTGACAGAACAGTCTGTCGCGCTCAATGTGTTCAGCACTAGACTCTTCGACAAAACGCTAGTTTCGGTCATTGGTTGATCGTGACAACGGAAATGCGAAAGATGCCTGCGACACTTGTTATGATGAATGTATGTACATATGTATTTGGCTCGCATTTGCTTTCGTAAACATGCAGACAAATGTATGCCATAGAAATGCAAATATGGAAATGATAACGAAATAATGCGAATATGCATATTTCTTGAAGGTCATCAATTTTCTTTGAAGAAATGAAGTTCATTTGATACATCTTCACTTTGCAATAGTCGAAATAAATATAACTTTTTTGAAATAATTTAAAAATTAAAATATATAATTAAATAATTTTTACCTAATTTATCACGATTTTGTAAAAAAATTAAAATTTTTATAATTTTTCTGAAAAAAATGGTTCATATGATACAAGATAATCACGCATATGTGACAATGGTTTATATAATACAATATAAGCATGCATATGTGACTCAGAGAATGCTTTTTTGCATTCTCTGTGTGAATTTGTATATTTTTCTACAAAGCATTTTTCTCTTTATTCATTCTCGCATGAATTCAGTCGTTTTACATATGTTTCTGCCTTTGAAAGTGCTCATTTCTGCTAAATAGCAGCGAGAATGGTGAAATTCCGTGCCACAATCTTATTAGTTCTGTTAGCCGTCCAATCGAACATCATACAGATTTCGATTTGCTCCTTCTCTATGTTTTAAGTTCTCTGGTCGAGCTCAGCTTCAGACCTCCGCTAGACATCCGTTGAAAAGCTCGAAACTTTTACCCAACAGAAAAATATGGCCGAGGTATATTAATTAGGTCTTCCACTGAACTTGCTGAAGTTTCGTTGTTCTCATTTCCCATATGATTTGGCTTACAACTTCACGTTTTACTAAAGGAACGTTTCGAGGAGCCTGGGGTCGAATCGTTACATCCGTTAACGTATCACTCGTCACGTAAAAGCCTGTATCTCGTATTATGATATACGTGATTATAACGCTTCTATCGCTATTTGGCATGATGACATACGTGAACGAGTATACAAACGTATCCAAACTATCAATAGTAATAAACAAATTTATAGAAATATGAGCAAAATTTTTTTAAATTTTTAGTTTTTTATAATTTTAAGGAATAAAGAACATAAACAAGAAACCAATGAATCGAATATCTCATTAAGGATTAAAAAAAAAATTATTTATGTGAACAAAATTTTTGTATCTTACTTGGCAATAAAAATAAAATTATTTACAAGGTTAAGGACATTTTTGAATTAAATTTATTAATTTGGTCTCTTAACGTTTGGTCGATTGCGGTGAAGCGGTTCGCTACGCCGTTGTCCATTTCTTGTGTGTGATAAGAATCGCAATTTTGAAAGCCGTAACTTGTTGTAAATTTTATGCAGATGTTATGTAATGATGATATGATAACGGTGAGACCTTCCTCTCTTGCCATATCCTAAAATACTCCACCGTCTTTTTAAAATTTCAATGCTTTGTTCAACGATACATTTACAAAGAAAATTTTATTAATGAGGATTATTTTTTTATACCTACGCTTTTGCTACGATCTCCTAGTTACCTCCGCACTATTTTTTATGCCCACCACTTTCACTAGAGCTCAAATAAAAAAAACAAAGTTGGATTCATTTTGATATTTAATTGGCTTTTGTTAGTTTATTGAAAATTTCGCTACAGTTTTGACAGTTCCACATCTATTGTGAACTAAAAATACGATCCAAAGCAATGTGGAATTTAAAAACTATTGTGAATTGAAAAAACATTACGATACGTTTGTTATCGTAAGTCATAATGCCAATCATTGCATACGATTCACGTATCACGTATTTTTCTTTCGTGTGTTTGCCGATCCGTGCACGGATGTAACGATTCGACCCCTGTTCGATTGGTCTTGTATCACATGTGCTAATGAAATGTTCCGAAATTTTATATATTCCATCATTCTTGATTACAAGTCTCACTGTGAATATTTGCTCAAGAGCTAGATAAAATGTTTACAACTTGAAAATACATACATTTACGAAGAGAAATTTTTAAATCTTATTAATTAGTAAAGCTTCATTTAATAATATTACTATATACATAAATATGTGCACTTGGTCTCCTTTTGCACGATTAACTTGGACTGTAAATATTCGATTTTCAAATAAAACTTATTAAACGGGTAAGAAAAATCTCATTTTATATGCAATTCTATTTATTCGCGCAGTGAAAATTTACGCAATTAAAACGCTGTAGATTTTTATGGTATTATACTTATGTATGTATGTATGTATGTACAATCAGCTAAATTCAATTCATACACCCAATTTTTACATGTAAAAGCATTTTTTTGTACTAAACTAAACGGGTATTAGCACACATTTCAACAGTTATAATTTCGTACACTCTCGTATTTGCGTGTGTTCTTAAAAATGAGTAAAATGAAGGAAATTCGAACATGAAAGTAGATTTTTTGTATTATTACAATTTTTTTTTTTAATTTTTTAAAAAGCTTTTGCTACAAAATTTACTTTCTCTGCTCCTGAAAAATAATTTATTTAGCTTCCCTGTAAAAGATATTTGATGCTAATTTATTTTTTGGCAGCAATGTAAATTGATTTTCGGGACCTCCGACCTGCGATAGACCAATGTGCAGGTGGCCATGAGTAAAAAATTTTTTTCGCAGGTCTATCGCTACTAATTCGAAAGTTTGGACTTGGGGCTTGTTTATATTTAGAGCGAAAGATGTTTTCACCGGAAACTGAAGCCGTTTAAATGGGATTGGCAGATCACTTGAGATCTTTAGAATCCTCGGTATATGAGCTGGTTGACTAGTTGCTGCCGGTGATAATGGTTGCTACAGATAAATTTTTTTTGTGCGGGGACTTTTTGAATAATTAGGTCGTTTTTTTGTTGACACTATAATTCCTGGATGACACTATTGCTTTAAGGTTGGTATCCAGCTCCTTTAGAACACAACCAATCAAATTAATTTTCGTGCAAATTTTCGATGTCAAGTACGAGGTGTGTTCAAAAAGTATCGCGAATTTTGTGTTTTTTCAAAAATTATTTATTTACTCATGAATATATATTTTGTCCCCTTCAAAGTAATCTCAATGAGATATTATACACTTGTGCCAACGGTGTTTAAATATCATTGAACATGCTTACTTATCCTTTCATTGGGGGTGTTTTTTTACGTGGCGGGTCCCAAACCCAGCGCACAACCCTATGCAGGGGTGTTTCGCCTTCTCACTTTAGCTCGCCTTCAAACGGATGTTCTTAGGCTACCCAGAGGATACTTGGTCAAAGACCGGAAGTCGTGAGCTGCTTGAGTCATATGTCAAAGAATCGTTTCTGCGTGAACTTTTACACATGACTCCATTCTCCCTGACTCGGCTATAATCGCGTAAGCGGTGTCTACGCCAATAAAGAAGAAGATGCTTACTTATCAGCAAAGCCGAAATCCTACTAAATATAAATATCTATTTATATATTAATATACCTACATACATACATATATACATAATGCATTTACATGCAACACATCTAATAATAATAAAAATGCATGGGGACACAAGTCATAAATTTACAGAACAGATAACATTAAACACACACATGTAATAAATTGTACTCTTGAAACTAACCCCATGTCAAGCAGCAATAAACAATATGTTGCAATAGATACAAACACACACACATACAGATATATTTAGTTATTTAAGATAGTTTAAAATTTGTATATAAGCAAGAAAAATACGAAATAAAATCAGAATGAATAAATTCTCCCCCGATATAAGACTATTCAATTCCCCCCACCAGCGGTAAGGATTGTTAGAAACTATATTGAGGTATTAACAAACGGTTTTTCCAATCTTCGAAGCACTTCAAAAATCATTATCTTCTTTAGCTCCTCCTTCGATGCCGTCTTTATCTCGTCAAGAGAAGTGTAACGTCGTCCTTTCATGGACCTTTTCAGTTTAGGGAACAAGAAAAAGTCACAGGGGGCCAGATCTGGGGAATACGGTGGCTGTGGCATCATTAGAGTGTTGTTTTTGGCCAAAAAGTCCACAAGCAACGATGTGTGTGAGCAGGGGCGTTATCGTGGGGCACAAGCCAATTTTTGTTCTTCCAAAAATCCGGGCATTTCTGGCGGATTGCTTCGCGCAAATTGCGCATAACTTCCAGGTAATATTTCTAATTGACCGTTCTTCCCTGTGGCAAGAACTCATGATGCACCACGCCCCTGCAATCGAAGAAAACTGACAGTTACGATTCGCGATACTTTTTAAACACACCTCGTATACTGCTATTAAAATTACTAAGCGATGGACTATTTGATCAAGAGACTCACCCAGAAGAATATTACAATTATTGCTTAAGATTGGAGTGTGAAAAATTTCTTCACCAAGTTTAATCAGTTGCTGTGGAAAATCACCATCAGGGATTCCATGAAGATGAGTCAGTAATTTAATATTTTGCTTTTATGATATCTGCTCGGGTACCTCTGTTAATGACAGGAAGAGTCTGCCAGAAATCTCTATCAAATACAAAAGTTACCCCGCCCATGAAGGCAGAAAGGTTTTTAAGGTCAATAAAGTTAATTAATGAGGCGTTTTAAATAGTTTACCAAGATGCACGTTCTTGCGATTAGAACATATTAATTTTTGTTTAGGATTTACAGGTAAATGAGCAGTTTTTCCGTTCTTTAGAAAAGTTGCAGCAATTCCTGACGAAGCAACTTCTATCGCTATCTTCCCTGAATCACCGGGCGCATAAAAAAGCTGTTTTTGTTATTATTCATGCTATCGGCGCTATAATTTCAAAAGCATATCTTTGATCTGGAACTAATTTTGGAAGAGTTTTGTTGACAAAGGCAGTAAAATTATTTGTATTACAGTGATTGTCATTGTAGCTCTAATTTCTGTACTAACTGAAGAAGGCAATCCAAAACCGCTTATGCTTTTACGATTTAGTTGCAATAATTATTTTTTTTTTATATGAAACTTTCGTTATAAATGTCCTCACTGTATGGCAAAGGATGGAGGATGGAGTCATGTGTAGAAGTTCACGCAAGTGAGGAAAGTTCTCTGATCGCCATTCACTTGGGAGTGGCCAGAAACGATTCTTTTACATATGACTCAAGCAGCTCACGACTTCCGGTCTTTGACCAAGTATCCTCTGGGTAGCCTAAGAACATCCGTTTGAAGGCGAGCTAAAGTGAGAAGGCGAAACACCCCTGCATAGGGTTGTGCGCTGGGTTTGGGACCCGCCACGTAAAAAAACACCCCCAATGAAAGACAACAACAAGCCTCGGATGAGTGACCCCCCTTTTGATGACGACCATGGCAAACGAAATAAGGACTATGATTTGAGGGCATGCACCTGGAATGTCCGGTCCCTTAATTGGGAAGGTGCCGCTGCCCAGCTGGTAGATGTCCTCGTAAAGATAAAGGCTGACATCACCGCCGTCCAAGAAATGCGATGGACGGGACAAGGACAGAGACGAGTAGGTCCTTGTGACATTTACTACAGTGGCCATATAAAGGAGCGCAAGTTTGGTGTTGGATTCGTGGTGGGAGAGAGACTCCGTCGCCGAGTACTATCATTCACTCCGGAGAATGAACGTCTAGCCACAATCCGCATCAAAGCGAGGTTCTTCAACATATCGCTGATTTGCGCCCACGCCCCGACGGAAGAGAAGGACGATGTGACCAAAGATGCCTTTTATGAGTGCTTGGAGCGCACTTATGAGAGATGCCCCCGCCACGATGTCAAAATCGTGCTTGGCGACTTCAATGCCAGGGTGGGCAAAGAAGGTATCTTTGGCACTACGGTCGGTAAATTCAGCCTCCACGCGGAAACATCCCCAAATGGGTTGAGGCTGATCGACTTCGCCGGGGCCCGAAATATGGTTATCTGTAGCACTAGATCCCAGCATAAGAAGATACATCAAGCTACCTGGCTGTCTCCAGATCGAAAAACCACCAACCAGATCAATCATGTTGTGATAGACGGAAGACACGTATCCAGTGTTTTAGATGTGCGTGCGCTCCGAGGTCCTAACATCGACTCGGACCACTATATTGTTGCAGCCAAAATACGCACCCGCCTCGGTGCAGCAAAAAAACGCACGCCAACAAACACAAGGATGGTTCGACGTCGAGAAGCTGCAATCACAACAGACAGCCGAACGTTTTTCTACTCGGCTTGCACTCCTGCTCTCTGAGAGCACTCGTCAACAACTCGGTATAAGGGAACTGTGGGACGGCATTTCAAACTCCTTACGTACAGCTGCAACCGAAACCATTGGTTTTCGGAAAGTGCAGAAGAACAGCTGGTACGACGAGGAGTGTCGTGTCGCAGCGGAGAGAAAACAGGCTGCCTACCTCGCAACGTTACGATCGACCAGAACACGTGCGGGATGGGATAGATACCGAGAGTTGAAGAGGGAAGCGAGACGCATTTGTAGACAGAAAAAGAAAGAGGCCGAAATGCGTGAGTACGAAGAGCTTGATAAGCTGGCCGACAGGGGTAATGCTCGAAAATTCTACGAAAAGATGCGGCGGCTTACAGAAGGTTTCAAGACCGGAGCATACTCTTGTAGAACCCGCAAAGGTGATCTAGTTACCGATGCCCAGAGCATACTTAAATTATGGAGGGAACACTTCTCCAGCCTGCTGAATGGCAGTGAACGCACAACACCAGGAGAAAGCGAACCCGATACCCCAATCGATGACGATGGAGCAGACGTTCCATTGCCCGACCATGAAGAAGTTCGAATAGCAATTGCCCGCCTGAAAAACAACAAAGCGGCAGGGGCCGATGGATTGCCGGCCGAGCTATTCAAACACGGCGGCGAAGAGCTGATAAGGTGCATGCATCAGCTTCTTTGCAAAATATGGTCGGACGAAAGTATGCCCAACGATTGGAATTTAAGTGTGCTATGCCCAATCCACAAAAAAGGAGACCCCACAATCTGCGCCAACTACCGTGGGATTAGCCTCCTCAATATCGCATATAAGGTTCTGTCGAGCGTATTGTGTGAAAGATTAAAGCCCACCGTCAACAAACTGATTGGACCTTATCAGTGTGGCTTTAGACCTGGTAAATCAACAACCGACCAGATATTCACGATGCGCCAAATCTTGGAAAAGACCCGTGAAAGGAGAATCGACACACACCACCTCTTCGTCGATTTCAAAGCTGCTTTCGACAGCACGAAAAGGAGCTGCCTTTATGCCGCGATGTCTGAATTTGGTATCCCCGCAAAACTAATACGGCTGTGTAAACTGACGTTGAGCAACACAAAAAGCTCCGTCAGAATCGGGAAGGACCTCTCCGAGCCGTTCGATACCAAACGAGGTTTCAGACAAGGCGATTCCCTATCGTGCGACTTTTTCAACCTGCTTCTGGAGAAAATAGTTCGAGCTGCAGAACTTAACAGAGAGGGTACTATCTTTTATAAGAGTGTACAACTGCTGGCGTATGCCGATGATATTGATATCATCGGCCTCAACACCCGCGCCGTTAGTTCTGCTTTCTCCAGACTGGACAAGGAAGCAAAAGAAATGGGTCTGGCAGTGAACGAGGGCAAGACGAAATATCTCCTGTCATCAAACAAACAGTCGTCGCACTCGCGACTTGGCACTCACGTCACTGTTGACAGTCATAACTTTGAAGTTGTAGATAATTTCGTCTATCTTGGAACCAGCGTAAACACCACCAACAATGTCAGCCTAGAAATCCAACGCAGGATAACTCTTGCCAACAGGTGCTAATTCGGACTAAGTAGGCAATTGAGAAGCAAAGTCCTCTCTCGACAAACAAAAACCAAACTCTATAAGTCTCTCATAATTCCCGTCCTCCTATATGGTGCAGAGGCTTGGACGATGACAACAACCGATGAGTTGACGTTGCGAGTTTTCGAGAGAAAGGTTCTGCGAAAGATTTATGGTCCTTTGCGCGTTGGCCACGGCGAATATCGCATTCGATGGAACGATGAGCTGTACGAGATATACGACGACATTGACATAGTTCAGCGAATTAAAAGACAGCGGCTACGCTGGCTAGGTCATGTTGTCCGGATGGATGAAAACACTCCAGCTCTGAAAGTATTCGACGCAGTACCCGCCGCGGGAAGCAGAGGAAGAGGAAGACCTCCACTCCGTTGGAAGGACCAAGTAGAGAAGGACCTGGCCTCGCTTGGAATATCCAATTGGCGCCACGTAGCGAAGAGAAGAAACGACTGGCGCGCTGTTGTTGACTCGGCTATAATCGCGTAAGCGGTGTCTACGCCAGTAAAGAAGAAGTATGGCAAAGTGAAATCTTGATTTTGCTGTTGGAGTCTATGTACAATATCGTGACGGTTTTTAACCGGTTGGACCGCATACGTGATGTAGTAACATCCTCAGGTGAATACTCTGAAGGATGTACACCGTAGACTTTACCTAAAGCGAGATATTTTTTATACCTGGATGGCCAGGACATACTTGGCCAGATTCCTTCTTTTCAATTTATTATTAGCCCATATGTAGTTCAAAAGGTTTTTGCTTGGTAGCGAAGCCGCGTTGCAAGTATAAACCATTTTTAAATTATCTTGCTTATTTCTATTATATATGTTGACTCATTATTTTTCATTTTTTCTCTATTCCATTTTTCATTTTGTATAATTTGGTAACAAAATGTTTTGCTTCACAGGAGCCTCAACCTCATTTTACTACATTTTAAGGTTCTGTTCAGCTGCATTTTTGTGAAATCACCACATCTAATTTGCATTTCCAGAACGCGTCATATTGAAATTTACGTAAATTATATTATTATCCGCGAGTCTGTCACAAATGTACCGGGAAAGCTATATGGGGTGCCAAATCTGTACGAACTGGATGTCAAAAATGTAAACAAAGAGAGACATGTCTCACTTGGTATTGTACATTTTGCTCGAACCTTTCAGAATTTACTCGCTTTTATCAGTGTGTGGTACCATTCTCTGTTATAAATAAGTGATAATTTTGGAGTTTGTGCGCGTAAGTCGGTTAAAAGTGAACATTTTCTGTTTTTTTTTATAAACCATCTTCATTGGATTTCCTTCATAATGGTCAGGCCATTTTTCATTTCATGCAACAGTTTAGTCAGCTATAGCGAACAGACAAAAAACCCACTTATTTCTATATGTACATAAGATTATCAAAACTAAACGATAGTGTGTAAACTCACTATTTGTAAAAATTACCTTTAGCTTGGGCAAATATTTCAATTCTCCGAAATAAAGGCCGTATTATTTTGTCATAAATGAGGCATCATTTTTTAATTTGGTCGTCAACGAGAAAGAGTTTTTATAAAATATATAGAAAAGGTTCGGAAGTTCTAACGATATTCGAAATTTGGCTTTAAAAAGCTATTAAAACGGAAAATCTTTACGGGAAATTAGAAAAGAAATACACCGTAGCCATTCAACAGTTCAGTATACGAGGTACGACAATTAAGTAATGAGACTGAATCCATAAAAACCGTGTATTTGAAAATTATTCTACAACTCTGCCATCGCCTTCAAAGTAGCCCCCTTGGGCAGCTATACAGCAATTCCAGCGCGTTTTTAATGCTTCGTAATATTTCTGGAACGCTTCGACTAGGATGTCCGCGAGTCCGTAATCGACTCGAAATGGGTTCCTTTGACCACCGATTTTGTTTTAGGAAACCAAAACAAGTAACAGGGTGACATGTCGGGCGAATAAGGTGGCTGTTGCAACGCGGCGATCCCTTTAGAGGCCAAATAATGAGACACGCTGAGGGCGGTGTGGCACGGCACGTTGTCGTGATGAAGGATCCAGCTGCGAGCGATGTCTGGGCGCACCCTGTTGACTCGTTTTCGCAATCTTTCGAGTACTTGGCAATAGTAGACTTGATTCGCAATTTTCCCCGGTGGATTAATGCGCGAACACGCTGCGCATTCGCGTCAGTCCGCACCTCGACTGGTCTCCCACTCGGCGCCTCGTCTTCCACTCTTTCACGCCCCTCCTTAAACTCTTTGTGCCATCGAAACACCTGGGCACGACTAAGAGCACTATCACCATACACTCTTACAATTTTAGCGTACGTTTCCGAAGATATTTTGCCCAATCTGTCGCAAAATTTTATCGCTACATGTTGCTCTTGATTTCGTTTTTCCATTTTCGTGACGAGCACTACAAACACACGCCTACTCAACTTGACGCAGCAGCCGAACTAAACAAGCTAGAGCGATGGTACATGTATCAATGGAGAGGGGAGGTGTGCCGGAAAAAAGAAAGGAAGTTTCAGTGTCATTACTTAATTGTCAAACCTCGTATAATTAATACATTTGGAAAGTACAAAACAGTGAAAAGAAGGAGCCGAAATGAATGCAAAAAAAATTTTCACGCAGAAATGTTTAATTTTTAGTGAAAGAGGTACGTAAATATCCAACAATTCCTGCACCAAAGTTAGCAAAAATGTTAGCTCAATTCCAAGGCGTGACGGTAACAGCGCAAACCGTTCGTAACACTCGTCGGAAACTAAAAATAACGAGCAGATTCGCTCCTCGCCGATTCCTTACATACATAAATGCAACGAACAGAATGAAGAGTTTAAAACTTAAAAGAATGTACAAAAATAAAGTTTTAAGATTCTGGAGACGTGTAATATTCACAGATGAATCCAAATTTATTATTGAATATAATGATGGAAGGGTAAAAGTATGGAGCAAGAAAACTAGACGTCTTCAACACATAAATCTTCTGCCCACATTTAAACACAGTGGAGGTTCCGTCATGTTCTGGGGATATTTTGCTGTAACTGGAGAAGGAAAACTTGTCCACATCACCGGAATAATTAATGACAAGAAATGCATTGATATTTTAAAAGCAAATTTGAATCAAAGTGCAGATAAACCGAAATTGGGGGGTCGATATCTACTTCAACAAGATAATGATCCCAAACATACTGCGCTGGATACTCGTTTTTAGATCTTGTACAAATATCCACTTTACCTAAAAACACCACCGAAAAACGCAGATATAAAGTCCATTGGAAATTAATGGTCTATCGTTAAAAAAGGGTTTGAAAAATTACAAAATTAGGAATGAGAAACAACTAAAAGAAGCAAAAGGAATAGAATAAGATATTTCCAAAACTAACGAAAAATTTGGTCGATGGCACGCCTTTTAAACAAAAAGGATACCCCAGTAAATACATACTAATTTTAATTTATGCTATTGATTATACATATGTTTCAATTAGGGGTGTATGAATACCAATTTTGTGTTTGTTGATATTAACTATACCTAGTTTTTCATTTACGAATTTTCTGTATATTACCGTTAAAAATGAACAAACAAAAAATACCCCAGGAATGACTAAAAAATAATAATAAAATTCAAAGATCATGTAAATATTTATGTACGTTTATGGTTTAAAAAATCGACATTTATCTGTGTGTTCTTTTCCTTTACTTACGGCTCATGGTAGCATCAGTAATAAGGGATGTCCACCTTATTCCAGTGTGAGAGCGCTTCAAAATTAGCGTTTTTTATAACATTTTCCATTATGGCCAGATTTAATAAAATAATAATTTTTGGGCATTTAAATTAAAATACCCAACATTTAGTACGAATAAAAATTACTATATAGTGGTTATTTATTATATGGAGGAACTATTTAAATCCTTTTAAAGTATATTAGAACAACTGTTTTTTGACCTTTCAATACCCAATAAAAGCTTGTTAGATCTCATTCATTAAATTTTTTTAATCATTTTCCATTGAAAATAATACTATGATGCTTCAAATTACAAAACATTTCATCAAATACATACGTTTAAATTTTACA
>CM050323.1:80837604-80862604 GCA_027475135.1 Bactrocera correcta | reverse complement strand
ATGGGTTACATTTGAACCCAGTACTTTAAGCCCGCTGTCACATTTAATTTTTCGCAGAATATCTGCATACCACCACGCACCATCCTTCTTTGTTATGATTATGGCATCTGGTTTGGTTCTGATTTTCCTTTCCAAAGGATTCTTCTTTTTTACAACGTCTATCCACCTTTCACTTGTGTTTAGACTAGTCTTATTATCCTCTTGGGTTAATTTTGCTGCTCCACTGTACGACAATTGCGAATTTTCGTTTACATTTTTTTGCTTTTTGGTAGGTGGTAGATAGCCTGGTGCCTCTCGCATTCTTTTAGGGGTGTTATAATCTAGCTTGGTTAATATGCCTTTGCCCGGCCATCATCATTTCTAATTCTTTAATTTTTTTGCTCAGGTTGCAAAAGATGCTAACCGTTTCATCTTTTTCAATCTCCTCAGATTTGCCCCCTTTGCTTCCTTGGCCAGCAGTATCTCCTCGCTTATTTGGTGCAGCAGCGGAGGACTCCTCATTTTTACGATTGGGCGGCGTTCTCATTATTTTAGAGTTCCTTCGGAAAGGATTCTCCGGTGTTAGCCCAATACTATTTTCAAAGGCCATATCCTCTGGTCTGGGATGTTTTACTTGCACAACCACTATTTTTCACAACTAAACACTGTAAGTATACACAAAGTTTTAGGATCGCAAAAAAACACGTCTGCTTCACACGGTATGTTAAGCTATACCAAACTAACGTAAATATGTATGTATGAGCTTGCATACATATCGACGCTGATTTTTGCGAGCCACGGAAAAATACTTATTTTAGAATTGACAAATTTTGTATATCGACAACGGATATTTTGCCACTTTTCTCACTTCTTCCTTAAAACAAACATCAGAAGATGTTCAATTTATCATTTTTAGCTTTTGCCATCGTCGCGAAAAGACGCTTGATGTTACGGCGTCTGTTTTTATGAATGAAGCGAGGTCGCTTGTGGAATATGCGCCTGTGTTTATGAATGAAATCGTTTTTATGTAAAATTTACTACATTTGGGATTCGCCAACTCGGCTGCCATATTGACTTGTGATGCTTCTGCTATTTAGACCAGTGGTCGGCATTTCTTAGCATAATTGTGCAAACTAACTTCACACTTACGCTTACGCTCTATCGTTCAGTCGTTGCCATCAACGAATTAACATCACGCAAGACCATAGCGCAAAACGAAATATGCCCTGCGAGAAATATTTTATGATTCTAAATGCCTTTGATGCCATGCAATGCCTTTTATGTTCCAAGTCTTTTAAAGATAATAGGGAATATATCCTCAAAAGACAATTTGTTAATTTTCATTATACTATTAATTAATAATAAAAACTGCTTAATTTTAATTCCAATTTCTCACTGGGCCACTTTTTTTCGTGCTCACCAACACAGTGACAGATCCTCTCATGCTGACCACTGATTTAGACAATTGTTGTTTTTATAGAACAATGCTTCAATTTTTTGTTGATGAGATGTGTACACATATGTATCTTTGTATGCTTGTTCATTATTTGTTCGGAAGTGTATACAAATATATGTACATATAAGCATAGCTGTTAAATTATGATTACGATTAGTAATCGGTTAGATTATTTTCTAAAAAGAATCGTAATGATTATTTAATTGTGCGTTTGAAATATTGGGATTACGTAATGATTACGATTATAAAGAATCAAAAAATAATAAGGATTATTATAAATTAATGAAAATAATCAAAAATAATCAAAATAAATAATTGATTCTTTTTGATTATTTTTTATTACTTTCAATCCAATATACCAAAAAACTTTTTTGGATTTTTGATTCTTTTCAGTAATCCAGAGTAATCCTGATTATTTTTTGATTACTTGTAATCTTAATCATTATCTACTTGGGACCAAGATAATCGTGATGTAATCAATTATTTCACTCTCAAATACAAAGTAATCAGATTACTAATAATTACGATTAGTAATCAAAACTTAACAGGTATGCATATATGTAAGTATATATCAATGTATGAACATGCAGATTAATGCGCGCATATGTAATATATTGATAAGTGATAACATCATGACTTGGATTTTTGAACGCGCACATGCGTATACAAGTTAACGAAAGCCTCCGCATAGAAACCGTACCATAACTGTAAATAAAATTGAATCTTTGCACTTTGCAATTACACTGCCTCATAAATTAGAAATATAATTAACGTTTTTGATTATTTAAGAATTTGATATGCTTTTTCCGTTCTGAATCCAATAATCCATTCTTATCAAAACAATATCGCTCGCCCTCACAAGAAGGCATAACAATAACAATGGTAAATAAACCACTTAACATTCTGTTGGAATTTGCTGTCACAGCTAAAATTGTAATTAACTCTTTGTTCTGGATTCAATTAAGCTGATGCTTACACTTCAGCTTTAGTTTTAAGATAATAATACCAAAATGTATAGATATTAGTATTTGAGAAATAAATATTTGATTTGTATTTGGCAATCCACAAAAACCACATTGTGTTCTCATTTCATCCGCGTGAGTCTTAGTTGTTCGAGCGGAGGAAAAAATAAAAATGCCGACCATGTTACTTCTGTGACATTATATTCTAGTCCGTTTCTTTTTCAAATTATGTTTTGCTTATATAACTACTAAATTGATTACAATTTTCTTAATCTAATTCTTTGTTTTTCTTATTATTATATATTATATTTCTTATGAAATACAATATTTGTTAAATGTAATCTTATTTTTTATTGAATGCAAACAAAAATGATTGTGTGGTTTATCCGATAATGTTTTGGTTATCATTACAGTCAAACATAAGGACCAAAACATGTTTGTATGCATTTGCATTATGTTCTTTATCTCTACTTGTTATCTTATTTTTTGTAATGTTTAGTTGGTTTTCTTTAATCTTTTATTTTGTCCAATTTACAATATTTTGTTGTGTGGTGTCTGGTTGGGATGATAGTGTACACATAACTCCTCCCTCCCTTAATGGAAAACTCTCCTGAGTTTGAATAGTATTGTTTTTTTTTTTTAATTTTACAAGATATTAAAATTATTATTATAATCACAATAAAACTTAAAATTGATTTTGTGATATTTTAATTCATTAATTTCTTTAAAATTTTTTTCGTTTTTAAATACAAGGTCATTAATTGTAATTTTGTTAGTGAAATTGTGAGTATCCTAGTTTGGATAATAAAATCTTTGATTGTATGATATTTTAGAAATTGAGAATGTTTGGTATAGGATCTTAATTGTGCAGTTATTATAATGAATCAATGTAGTGTTTTTCAACTTAATTTTTTTGTTGTCGCAGTTCTGGTTTTATTCTATGCCATTTGCATTTTTTATTAAAATAGTTTCTTCATCAATTTGAAAAATTTCTGTAATGCTATTTTTGATAAGTTCATAATTTAATAAGTAGATGCAATGTTTAGAAATTTGTAGTTCATTGAGTGGTTTAGCTTCTTCGAATTTATAAGTGACATTTTTGTATTATAAAACATTTTCAATTTCTGCTGTTATTTCTTTGTATGTGGTATAGGAATAATAGTTTTAAATTGTACCGATTGAAATTCTTTTGGGATTTTGACCACGAACATTAACAAATTTTCTTTATATTCCAAGTCGCATAATTTTATATATTGAAGTTTGTTAAGGTCTATGTTGTAATTATTAATTTCTTCATTTGTTAAAATGCTTGGGTGAAAAATACCACTTTTTGCTGAAATAATGTTTTCCTGAATCTGGTTTACTGCGTCTTTGAGAATGTTTATCTTTATTGTTTGTTCATGAAGAATCAATATTTTGTCTGTTCTCTCTTGATACATTAAAGAATTCTTTCTTTCGTCTTCAATAATTTGTTTTAATTTTGTGAACGTGTTCGAAAAGAAATTATTAATTTTTATTTGGTAGTGTTGGTGATAATTTCTGCGTATCCATTGTCGGTATGTATTTGATTACTTCCAGTTTGGCTGCATTACTAATTATTACAATTGCTATCATCAATGTTATTTTGAAGATGTATTTGACCTAAAAAATTTGTTTGGACGTTTAATATTTGTCGGGTGAATATTATCTAATGGCAATTCTCTATACCTTGGTTCGTATTTGTGCCAAACCGCTTTAAAATTTTTTACGTAACTTTCTTTTTGAGTGTTATTAAACTCTTCTCTATTTCTATTTAGTTTTCCTATGCATTTTTCTTTAGTCTTCTGAATAGTGTCTTTAATCAAATTTTTATCAGTTTTTCCATTTATAACCTCAAGAGGTGTGATTTTAATTGTAGAATGATAAGATTTGTTATACCATTCTATGCTTTGAAATACTTTTTCCGCTGTCGAAAGGCTTGGTTTTTCAATTTCTAGAACTCGATATCTGAATTCCCAGTATGACTGTTTGGTTTTGTAAAATGAACTTCTATTTCTTCTTTCCTAAAAAAGTCTTTTATGTTAATTGAGTTGAATTCATTATCTAATATTAACTTTCTGGGTCTTCCTTTGGTAGAAAAGAATAATCTAAGCTTTTCTATGATATGTAGTTGTACTGCTTCTATCTTCTAGCTGAAATGCCATAGCAAATTTCGCAAATTTGTCTATAAAAGTAAGGAAGGAACATTTTTTATTTATGTATATATCTGCGTGAAGTATTTCATTTATATCTGATGGTGTTTTCCTTAATTGAAATTTTGGTTTTAAAGGTTTTCTATCATATTTTGCTCTATTGCAAATATCGCAATTATTTATATATTTTTGAATCAAAACTTTCAAATTTTTTCAGTATATTAGCTTTTTCAATTTTTCATAATTTTCATTAATACCTGCATAGACTGTTTCTTTTTAATGATATTGAGCAATTTGTTTATAAACTTGTTCTTCATTTTTCATATCTTTAGCATGGAATTCACATCTTAAAAACTTTACCTGTCTATTAAATATTTGAATAAGCTTTTGCTGAACTTATTGTACTGATTATCGGTTAAATAAGAAAAAATACCCACTTTTCCACTATTTATGTGCCTACGACAAAGATCTATGAAATTATTATTTTTTATATCTTCTGCGCTAATAAAAATTTCCTTCGTGTTGCCTAGTTCTTCAGATTCCATAATTTTCTTTTTTGTTAAAATGATTTGTGTATTGAAGCGATTTACAATAGTATGTAAAATTGGAAAATGATCATTTAGTTCCTCCTCTTGAGAATGGATTGTAGCATTTGTGCTTATGTTGTCTTCTTCCAATGAATGAATCTCGACTGTGTTACTATCTATTCTACTTAGAAAATCGGCTACGTTATTTTGCTTTCCTTTCACGTAATTTATATTAATATAGTATTCACCTAGTTTAATTAACCATCTTTGCAATCTTGGTTTCAAGTCTTTTCTTTTTTTTTTTATTTGGAGCCACTTAAGTGGTTGGTGAATGGTTAAGAGATCAAATGCTCTGCCGTAAATGTATGGTCTATAATATGTCACTGCCCAGACAATAGCTAGTAGTTCTTTTTCTGTAGTGGAATAACTTCTTTCGTCTTTGTTAAGTGTTCGAATAGCATAGCTTATAGGATGACTGTCCTGGGTTAATACTGCGCCAATTGCAAAGTCACTTGCATCAGTTGAAATTATTAAAGTCTTTATATTTTAATATTGGTGGGCTTACTAATAGATTTTTAAAATTTTCAAAGAATGATATGTACCTACTGATGATCGCGAGTGTTTATTTTAATATCCTTTTTTAAATATTTTGTTAAACCATGTGCTACTTTAGCGTAATCTCTTACAAATTTTTTATAATAACCAGTTATTCCTAGGAATGATTTAATTTGTTTTGATGTAATAGGAAACTTTAGTTTTAGTATGTTTTCGATTTTGCTTAAAATTGGTTGTATCCCTTCTGTTGTTAAAGTGTGACCTAGAAATTCAGTTGTTTTCGCGAAAAATTTGCATTTACCTACCTGAATCTTTAAATTATGTTTTCTTAATACTGAAAATATTTTGTTGATATTTTGGGTATGTTCTTCAATACTTGAACTAAAAATTAAAATGTCGTCTAAATAAACTACACATATCTTGTTGATATATTCCCTAAGGAATCATTAAACGTTGGAAAGATGCTGGTGCATTCTTTAGTCCGAAAGGCATTCTTATTAATTCAAAGTGTCCTTGGGGTGTAGAGAAAGCTGTTTTTGGCCTACCTTCTTCTTTTATTAATACTTGATGAAAGCCTTTTGCAAGATCTAATGTTGTAAAATACTGAGCTCTTCCAAGTTTGGTATTGGAAATTTGTCATCTATAGTGACTTCGTTTAGCTTCCTGTAGTCAATAACTATTCTCCATTTTTTCTTCATTGAATTGTTTTGCTTTCTCGGTACAATCCAAAGAGGCGAGTTGTACGGGGAATTACTTTCTTTAATTATACCTTGACGCAACATCTCGTTCATCTGTCTACTAATTTCTTCTTCATGAATTTGGGGATATCTATAAATTTTATTATAAGTTGGTCTACTTGTTTTTGTAACAATTTCATGCCGAATTTCATGATTTTAAAAAGGCGTGCAAGACGTGAATGGGAGATAAAACGTTTCCCTTCCACTCAGCTTCAATTAAAATCTGCAGTACGTAAATTAAAAAAAAACGCTTAAACGTGAGGAAGAATTGAACACCGAAATGTATATAAAGAAGTTGTATCCGAATTCAAACAAGCAAAATTCCCTTTAGAAAGCCCAAAAGTCCACGAAGCCACCAACTGACTCCAACATGCCTATACGAGACTTGGGAGGAAATTGGGCTCTTAGTGACGAGGAAAAGGTTAATTGCTTTGCAAATCACCTATGTAGAAAAGGTATTTCAACCCAATTTGCCAAAGAACAAGTTTAAGCTGTCAATCTTACCCAACACAGCTAAACAGTCGCTCGAGCCTCTTATGACTTCACCTTCTGAAATCATTGGTATCATCAAAGAACTTAATTCAAAAAAGTCCCCGGGACATGAAAAATTTCCCCAAAAATGCAAATTGAGTTACCAATTATTGCTGTAGAGGTGCTCTCTTTGCTCTTCAATGCAATTCTTAGTTTCGGATGCTATCCAATTTCATGGAAAAAGTCGCAGATTATCTTGATAGATAAACCTGGGAAAGACTTAACACAGCCGTCTTCATACAGACCAATCAGTCTTCTTCCCTGTCTTTCAAAAGTATCATTTTTCAATTCAATTCAATTCGGATTTCGTGCGAAACATGGCACAATAGAGCAAGTAAATAGAATTACTAACGAGATAAGTAAAGCTCATGCGTTTAATAAGGTGTGGCACGAAGGTCTTTTATATAAGATTAAAAAAATTCTACCTTTAGAGTTGTATAGAACCTTGGAGTCTTTTTTAAAAAATAGAAAATTTATGGTAAAAGTGGGAGATTTCATATCTGATGAACGTCAGATAAGGGCTGCTGTAGAAGTAACATATGTTGGTATTCACCTAGATAGAAGGCTCACGTGGAGAAAACACGTATCTAGTAGAATAACATGTATGAAGATTAGAGCTGCAAATTTAAATCGGCTTTTAAATAAAAACTCCAAACTTAGCCTAGACAACAAAGTGCTTTTATATAATGCGGTAATAAAGCCGATTTGGATGTATGGCATTCAACTGTGGGGTACGACCTGTGCAACTAATATTGATCTAATACAAAGGTTCCAATCAAAAATGTTTAGAACAATCACGTGTTCACCATGGTACATGCGTAACGAAAATATCTATAAAGACCTTGGTATTCCTATGGTAAAAAAGAAGTAGAAGATAGCAGAATTAAATATATATCTAAACACCGAGATCACCCAAACCCTTTGGCCAATGCTTTGGCAAATTCTTACGATTAAAAACGACTTAAAAGAAGAGATATGCCTTCATATTAAATAGCGACGTAACACCAAAGCAGCTCAATCACTTGCTTGAGTCTGTCTAGTTTTTAAATAGATTTAAGATTTTATTATTATTGTTAGGCTTTAAGAAAAAGCAGATACAATAAATAAAGTAATTTTGAAAAAAAAAATTCATGAGTATGAGAAAGGTTTTTACCTTTTTGGAAACATAAATCGCTATTTGCTTTTGAATGTATTATAATTTTTGCTTTTCTTCATCATTCATGTCACTATTTTCTAAAATATCTAGCAAATTCTCTTTACATTCTGTAAATATATTAATACTCGTATCTTCGTAATTGTAAAGGCATGAGTTTATAAATTTAATTTTGTTGTCGTTTATTTCTACATACTCCTTTTCTAAATTAATTATTGCTTTAATAGGTTTTAAAATATTCTATCCTATTATAGCATCAAAGTTATTATTTTTTATGTTGGTTAGTTTCCAATGTATATAACTTTTTTCATTGAATTCGTTTGGGGTTGGGGTGACTATCTCTTTATTTATGGAAAAATGTTCCTTAATGGTGCTAAAGTGTATTGGTTTAAGGGTATTCCATCAAACTCATAAATGCCTCATAAAATTCATAAACTCGTAAAATTCTGTGCCTTATAAATGAGCTGTCAAAATTTGTATGAAAAAAAGTTTACGCGTTTCGTATAAAACTATGAGGCAAATTCGACGCGTATTTGCTTCATAAACTGATATTTTGTTTTAGTGTTGCCATTACACAAAAATAATTTACATTTAGTGCTTCAAAAAAGTAAAGTTTTTAGTGCAGGCAACACTACTTGCAAAGAAAAAAAGAACGGTAAAACATTTGTGCTTGTTGCAAAATTTTGTTTAATTTAAAGAAATAAACACCATCTGAAAACCTTTGTATAATGAGTGCATCAGTAAGTATTACTTAAATTTCTCGTGAAGATGAAAATTGCAGAAATACATTTTATATTCAGGAATTAGAAGAAAAGGTCAAAAGGTCATCGTTGGAGCAGTGAGCAAACTAGAAGCCTTTTAGAGGAAGTGCGCGGAGAAATAAAAGACCGCCCGGAGTCATTTGAGGTTCGTATCTTATTTTTTTTTTGCATTGGCTTGTAAATGCATAATTTTTTTTATACAAAAGCCTATTGCACAAAAATTTTATTCGAAAATATCTGCTAAGTGCCCTTTGCTCGCAAACATTAATTGGAAAGTGATGAAGAGCAAAATGCGATATTTAAAAGGAATATATATGGAGGCCGTGAAATGGCGTAGTCAAACAGGAGCTGGATTAATTCTAAATGGAGAAGAAGAAAGCGTCAAGGGTATTTTATTTTCTTTGTCTTTTGAATACGAAATTAAATTAAACCAAATTTCGCAGACTACATTCAAAATATTTGTCCCTTCTTCGAAATACTGGACGAGATTTTTGGGCTCAGAAAGGGCGTGAACCCTACGGTTATAATTAAGAGTAGCAATATAGAAGTCGTCTATGAAGACAGCGAGGAGGTTTTTTGATTTGATAATGTTGATGATATTTCAAATAGTTGCTCGATTTCACGTATATCAGCCAGTACTCCTATTCCGCCCGATACTCCACAGCCAGACGTTCATTTATCAATGGAATTATCATCGAACAATGCAAGCAGCTTCAACGGCGACTCAGAGATTGAAAATTAAAAAAAAAGAATGACATCGAAACACAGCCTAAAGAAAAAGCAAAATCCAAATGCAAGCTCTGCCGGCGTATTACAAGGAATGCTTGAAACAAAATTGGACTTGGAGAAGCAAAAATTTGATTGGATGAAAGAAAAAGAACAACTGGAATTGGAGATGAAAAAGTTAGAAATTGAACGTGATGAACGACTTGCTTTAGCGAAAATGAAAATATAAAATGAAAGAGAAGAAAAACTCAAAATGTACGAACTAGAGTTAAAATATAAAAAAGCATAAGAACTTTTTAATCCTCACATATATTTTGTGTCTTTAAAGATTGCATATATACAAATAAAGAAAACCTTAACAGTTTCTAATGCTTTAAAATATGAAATCAAATTAAAAGTTGTTAATTTAAGGCATTTTGGTTGCTGGCTTTCGCCGACAGCAATAGCTTTCAACCATATTGTTTGGCTTTTCCAAGTCATCGTAGGGTTTTGCAGACCTAAAATTAATATACAGGTTATTTTTCGCAATGATATAGAAAGAAGAATACTAAATTACATGAAAAAATTTAAAAATTATTTAATGTTGACATTTCATTTAAAATTTGTATTATGGCTCGTCTCTTGTGTTCTCCTTCTAAGACTGGAAACTGTTGGAATTGGTTCTCATTCACTTCATCATTGTCAAAACTATCTTCTAAGTTTTCGATTTCAAATGTATCACCATTTTCCTGCTCAATTATAATGTTATGTAGAATGGCGCAAACAAGAACCCACCGGCAAGCAAGCCTTAGACTTGCGTCATCTTTAATTTGGATTTTTAATTCTTTGAGGGAGTTAAACGTTTCCTTCAAAATTCCAAAGCAATTTTCAATTTGCACACGATACTTGGAATGGGTATTGTTGAACTCATTTCTTTGTTGCAAAGTGCAATCGTTGGAATTTGTTCTAAATGGGGTTATAACCGTATTCGTGTTTATACGCACTATCGGCTGCTATCCATTCATCGCCGCTTAAATGATCCGATGGTTTCAATGCCAGTTCACAGTTATTATGTATTCTGCTATCGTGAACGCTACCTGGATATCCTAGAACCATGTGACGGACTCTCAGTTTATAATCACAAAAAAAACTTTTAGAGAATATACATGCTTTCGCGAAAAATATGACTCGGGATCTTCGCTAGGTTTTCAGCTAGTTCGATTTCTGTGCCATCAACATATCCAACCCCAATTCAAAAAAAGTATTTCTGACAATACTTTGCCGCTCTTTAGCATCAGGCCAATACAAAAACTTTTGCTTTATTTTTAATATTGCTTGAAAGACTCGCTCAGTAACTCTTTGAATGGTTCCTCCATCACCTATCCCAAAAAAACTAGCAATTTTTGCAACTGATGCACCTTCTCCATTACAACCGAGACGATATAAAACAATGGCGAGTTGCTTAGCAACGGGAAATTGTTTGCCGGAACTTGCTCCGTTAAAGAGAACATCATCTTCTATCAGTTTTAGTACAATTTCAAAATTTGCCCGATTCATTCTAACAAATTGTCGAAACCGGTTTTCGTCTAAATTTGGCAAAATATCATAAAAGAATTTTTTGGATTTTGGCACAGAGTCTTTCAAGGTCGGAATCGAATAGCGAAAGCTGAGGACAGAAAGTTTTGAATATGCCCATTTTTCAAGGATTTCATCTTCCACTTCTTCTTGATTACGTTCTGTAAATATAAACGAAATCATTTAAATGCGTGCATTCTCTCAGAAAGTAATTAACCAAACCATCAATTGATCCAAATACTTGTAGCATCGACAAAGTGTTGAGTGCATTGTTATCAATATTTTCACACAGTTTTCTTTTTTCACTTTTTCGTGGCATTTTGTAAGATTTTAATCCTTTTTAAGTTATTTCTTAAATAAACGCACGCACTTATACAGAAATTTCTCTTCTAAATTAAACCTGGATTTGGTTTTTTAAATGCAACGCTGACAGAAAAGTTAAAATACCTATTTACGCAGCTTTTATACGTAGGAAAAAAAAGGAGCGTTCCAAAAAACTAAAGCGTAAATTTTTGAACTTATAAGTTTGTACATTTACGAGTTTGGTGGAATACCCTATTTATCAAGCTAAATGCATTCATAATCTTTTAACAAATTATATTTCAATAATGATGTTACAGACCCTGTGTCAATAAGACATTTAATTTTTGAATTTTTTATGGTCACTTCTATTGTCGGTAACGATTGTTTTGGGCTGGCAACCGAAAATTTGCTTGTTCTTGAACGTGATCTATTTTCATCGAAGCTAAATTGCTCAGAATTATTTTGTCTACTTTGTCCAAAGTTAAATTGTTGAAAATTGTCATTCTGGTTAGAAGTGTTACGAAATTCTCTCTGCTGATTTTGTCCAAATTGAAAATTATTGGAATTTTGCATATACTGTTTCTTATTGAAATTGCCAAAATTGTGAGCCAAAGAATTTCTATTTAAAAAATTCTATAATTATTTCTTTGATAATTGTTTTGTCTTTTATCAAATTGTATTAGCAAACCTGTCTCTTGAAGAACGCTAAAAGCCTCTCTAATGGTGCTTATATTTCTACTAATCACTACACTGCTTAAGTTGGGGTGTATCCCATTTAAAAATGTTTTTAGAATTAAACTTTCGCTCTTTCTTCGTCTTCTGTGTGTGGGGCATTAATCTTTAATCCCACTTTTCCTGGTAATGTTGATGGGCGAAATGAAACTATTCTTCGCTTTCACAAATTGTAATCCGCTCTCCGACGTTCCAGATAACGTGTGTAAAAACTTAAGTTTCTTAAACTTGGCTATCTGTGCCGACCGACTTATATATTTATATATATATAAGAGATCTTTAAAATAGGAGCTAATCTTAGGATTTGCTTCCCGTTGCTGAAGCTTACGAAACTTAAAAAACTTCAGTTTTTAGTATCGCTCAACTTTGCAGTTTGTTTTTACCGACTGCGCCAGTTTTAGTTGTTCGAGCGGAAGGAAAAATAAAAATGCTGACGATGTTACTTTTGTGACATATTTTATTCTGTTTCTTTTTCAAATTATGTTTTGCTTATATAACTACTAAAGTGATTACAATTTTCTTAATCTATTTCTTTGTTTTTTTTTTTTTCTTATGAAATACAATATTTGTTAAATGTAATCTTATTTTCTATTGAATGCAAACAAACATGATTGTAAGATTAACCCGATAACATCAACATACAGTCAAACATAAGGACCAAAACATGTTTGTATGCATTTGCATTGTCTTCTTTATCTCTACTTGTTATCTTATTTTTTGTAATGTTTAATTGGTTTTATTTAATCTTTTATTTTGTCCAATTTACAATATTTTGTTGTGTGGTTTCTGGTTGGGATGATAGTGTACACTTAACTCGCGTTCGCGGATGTAAAATATATATTTGTTTAAATTTCCTCTTTGCGGGAATTAATTGGCGCTCAACGTGGGGCACGAGTCAAAAAGTGCCTAGTATAGTAAAATTTATAAAAAGTTGTGTTATCAAAACTTGTGAAGTTAAAATTATAAAAAGTTTTCATTAAAAATAGTTTGGCACCAGTCAAAAAGTGCCTTGTATAGTAAAATTTATAAAGAGTTGTGTTATCAAAAATTGTGAAGTAAAAATTATAAAAAGTTGTCATTAAAAATAGTTTGGCACGAGTTAAAAAATTGAAGTTAAAGTGCCTACTAAACAGATAAGTTAAAATAATATAATTTACACCAAGTCAAGGATATAGTAACAATACCTAAGTGAAAAGTTTCAATAAAAAAATAACTATTTAAAACCTGAACTAAAGTGAGTAAGAACAAGCAACCAAAGGACAATCACAGGATAACGAAAACAAAAAATTTTAAAATTTTTTAAATTGATTCAAAAATAATTAATTAAAACATAAATAATCAAAAAATTTACGAAACTTTAAAAAGTAGAGAGTGACTTAAATTGCAAAAATAGCCTAGCAGCAGTGGTAACAACATCAGCGGACGTGTCAGCAACGTCAGCAGCAATCATAAAGGAAACAGCGGTAACAAAAGCAGTAGCAACAACAGCATCATTAGCAGAAATTATAACAAAGACGGCGAAATAATACATTTGTAAGTTTAAATTTAAATTAACTATATTTCGAATATTTATTAGAAATGGGAAATAGCCCAAGTATTAAATATAAAAAACTGTCATACTGCAACTTTTGTAAGAGCGATCACGATATTAGGAAATGTCCTAAACTAAAAAAATAAAGAAATAAAGACTATAACTAATGGTTTAACAACCAATAAATTACATAATTAAAATCTGCGACTCACCACCCTCGGAGGACCCTCCAGCTTATAACAATTTAAAATTCTCGGCGATTCACCACCCAAGGGACCCTCCAGAGAATTATAAAAAATTAACCCAACCAATACATTTTTTTAATAAAATAATAATTAAAGGCTCGACCAGCCACATAACAAAAATATATTGAAACCGCGATTCACCACCGCAAGGAGGACCCTCCGGTTTGTAATAAAGGCTTAATTGTGCGATTCTGAACTCCAGACCCTCCAGAATAAAAAATCACCTCTTTCTAGAAGAGATAAAATAAAAAATAATTAACAAAAAGATCAGAAACTGAAAATTAGATAAAATGGCTAACGGTGACGCTTTGATCGTAGACCTAATAACTCGCCTTATTGCTGACAGCAATATAACGCAATTACGCTCACAAATAGTAGTCAATACCACAACCTCGTCAACAAAAACTTGACGCTATTAATAAACAAAACAATTATGACACACGGAAACAACGCAGACCTGACAAAAGAATTAAACAAAAAGAACAGGGAACACGCCTTAAGAATATTTATAACAGGTCTAAACACCCCATTACGAGACATAATATTCTCTCTAAGCCCACAAGATTTACCTGACGCTTTAGCAAAAGCTCAGGAACTCGAATCAAATAATCAAAGAGCCCGGTTTGCTCAAAACTTCATGTATGACAGAAACAGGGTGAAGCCAACGTACACAAACAATAACTTAAGATTTCCTCAAAGTAACAACCCTCCCAATAACAATACACATAATTTTCCGAAACCAACTCCTATGGATATAGATCCATCTGTATCCAGACTTTACAATATAGATTTTAATATTAGGGGACAACAAAGCACTATCAATTTTTTCCAACAACAAAGAAATAACAATTTTAATCAAAATGTAAAACCTATGCAAACAAATGTAAACTTTCAGGCCAATAGGGGGCAAAATCAGGAAGCACATAGGGTAAAGCGGCATAGAGAAAGTAATAGCTTTCGCCCGCAAGAAAGGAGTCAGAGAATTAATATTATGAACGAGAGCCATTTTTTAGGCGAAGAGGGGATGAACTCCCCTATCTCAAATTACACGACTCAAAATTAAATAAAAACTTAAAAGCTCTAGTTGATACGAGAGCAAACACGAATTAGCCATTTATAAGCGCATAAAAATCGTGAATGGCTGTTCCATAATCAAATTTTACCACATAATTACCTTATTTGGAGTCGAAGAAATCTTCTATGAATTTGAGGGATTAAATCGGATCTCCTCTTGGGATACAATTTTCTTAAAAAGATTGAGGCACTTATCGATGTGTCCAATGGGAAAATTAATTATAGGGTAAAGAATAACATGAAAAATGAAAGCAGAAGTATGAACATTTATTTTGAAAACAAAACTGAGGAACAAGAAGCTTCCAAAAAACTAGCCGAGAAAAGTATTGGTAATATTAAAAATGAAAAAAATATTAAAATTGTGGAACAAACAAGTTCTACACCGCCAGCCGAAGATTTGGCCGGCAGTATTATAAATATTGTGGAACGAAAAAGTTCTACAAAGCCAGCCGAAGATTTTACCAGCAATATTTTATTTGAAGAAATTCTTTTGGGACAAAGAGGTCCTAAAATGCCAGCTGAAGATTTATACCAGCAGAATAAAAATAGTAATTATAAAGAAAATATTGTGGAACAGAAATGTTATACAACGCCAGCCGATGAATTTTCTGGCAACATTAATGATAACTATTCGAAATTAGGTGAAAGAGGCTCAGGAATTAATAACGATGATTATTGTTCGGAAAGGAATTCCGAAAATTTAAATACTGAAAATCAAGATGAAAAATTGACTGAACTCAAAACAAAAATAAAAGACAAAATTACTCAAATGTATTCAGGCAATGAGACAAGCTTCTCATTTCACCCTGGAGAAATAATTTATGAAAAAATAATAGGATAAAGAAATATGCTGAATCCTAGATATAAAAAACATGTTGTAAAAGAGGATTTAGGAAATAAGGTTACAATTAATCAGAGAAATAGAATAGTGCAAAAGGATAATATAAAGTCCTAAACGAATACTTATTTACATTTTTAGAAAATGATGACAATAATAATTTTAATACTGCCAACAATAGCAAAAGTAGATATTAGGGACTTCACGAGAGAAAATTACGCATTAACACAGGACTAACATATTTTGAAGAGATTCATGATCCAAGGCATTTATGTATTGCCGGGAAAGTGCATTGGCGATAAAGTTTTCTTTACCGGGTTTGTAGTGAATCTTGGGTGAAAATGACTCAACAAAAAAGAATGACATCGAAACACAGCCTAAAGAAAAAGCAAAATCCAAATGCAAGCTCTGCCGGCGTATTACAAGGAATGCTTGAAGCAAAATTGGACTTGGAGAAGCAAAAATTTGATTGGATGAAAGAAAAAGAACAACTGGAATTGGAGATGAAAAAGTTAGAAATTGAACGTGATGAACGACTTGCTTTAGCGAAAATGAAAATATAAAATGAAAGAGAAGAAAAACTCAAAATGTACGAACTAGAGTTAAAATATAAAAAAGCATAAGAACTTTTTAATCCTCACATATATTTTGTGTCTTTAAAGATTGCATATATACAAATAAAGAAAACCTTAACAGTTTCTAATGCTTTAAAATATGAAATCAAATTAAAAGTTGTTAATTTAAGGCATTTTGGTTGCTGGCTTTCGCCGACAGCAATAGCTTTCAACCATATTGTTTGGCTTTTCCAAGTCATCGTAGGGTTTTGCAGACCTAAAATTAATATACAGGTTATTTTTCGCAATGATATAGAAAGAAGAATACTAAATTACATGAAAAAATTTAAAAATTATTTAATGTTGACATTTCATTTAAAATTTGTATTATGGCTCGTCTCTTGTGTTCTCCTTCTAAGACTGGAAACTGTTGGAATTGGTTCTCATTCACTTCATCATTGTCAAAACTATCTTCTAATTTTTCGATTTCAAATGTATCACCATTTTCCTGCTCAATTATAATGTTATGTAGAATGGCGCAAACAAGAACCCACCGACAAGCAAGCCTTAGACTTGCGTCATCTTTAATTTGGATTTTTAATTCTTTGAGGGAGTTAAACGTTTCCTTCAAAATTCCAAAGCAATTTTCAATTTGCACACGATACTTGGAATGGGTATTGTTGAACTCATTTCTTTGTTGCAAAGTGCAATCGTTGGAATTTGTTCTAAATGGGGTTATAACCGTATTCGTGTTTATACGCACTATCGGCTGCTATCCATTCATCGCCGCTTAAATGATCCGATGGTTTCAATGCCAGTTCACAGTTATTATGTATTCTGCTATCGTGAACGCTACCTGGATATCCTAGAACCATGTGACGGACTCTCAGTTTATAATCACAAAAAAAACTTTTAGAGAATATACATGCTTTCGCGAAAAATATGACTCGGGATCTTCGCTAGGTTTTCAGCTAGTTCGATTTCTGTGCCATCAACATATCCAACCCCAATTCAAAAAAAGTATTTCTGACAATACTTTGCCGCTCTTTAGCATCAGGCCAATACAAAAACTTTTGCTTTATTTTTAATATTGCTTGAAAGACTCGCTCAGTAACTCTTTGAATGGTTCCTCCATCACCTATCCCAAAAAAACTAGCAATTTTTGCAACTGATGCACCTTCTCCATTACAACCGAGACGATATAAAACAATGGCGAGTTGCTTAGCAACGGGAAATTGTTTGCCGGAACTTGCTCCGTTAAAGAGAACATCATCTTCTATCAGTTTTAGTACAATTTCAAAATTTGCCCGATTCATTCTAACAAATTGTCGAAACCGGTTTTCGTCTAAATTTGGCAAAATATCATAAAAGAATTTTTTGGATTTTGGCACAGAGTCTTTCAAGGTCGGAATCGAATAGCGAAAGCTGAGGACAGAAAGTTTTGAATATGCCCATTTTTCAAGGATTTCATCTTCCACTTCTTCTTGATTACGTTCTGTAAATATAAACGAAATCATTTAAATGCGTGCATTCTCTCAGAAAGTAATTAACCAAACCATCAATTGATCCAAATACTTGTAGCATCGACAAAGTGTTGAGTGCATTGTTATCAATATTTTCACACAGTTTTCTTTTTTCACTTTTTCGTGGCATTTTGTAAGATTTTAATCCTTTTTAAGTTATTTTTTAAATAAACGCACGCACTTATACAGAAATTTCTCTTCTAAATTAAACCTGGATTTGGTTTTTTAAATGCAACGCTGACAGAAAAGTTAAAATACCTATTTACGCAGCTTTTATACGTAGGAAAAAAAGGAGCGTTCCAAAAAACTAAAGCGTAAATTTTTGAACTTATAAGTTTGTACATTTACGAGTTTGGTGGAATACCCTATTTATCAAGCTAAATGCATTCATAATCTTTTAACAAATTATATTTCAATAATGATGTTACAGACCCTGTGTCAATAAGACATTTAATTTTTGAATTTTTTATGGTCACTTCTATTGTCGGTAACGATTGTTTTGGGCTGGCAACCGAAAATTTGCTTGTTCTTGAACGTGATCTATTTTCATCGAAGCTAAATTGCTCAGAATTATTTTGTCTACTTTGTCCAAAGTTAAATTGTTGAAAATTGTCATTCTGGTTAGAAGTGTTACGAAATTCTCTCTGCTGATTTTGTCCAAATTGAAAATTATTGGAATTTTGCATATACTGTTTCTTATTGAAATTGCCAAAATTGTGAGCCAAAGAATTTCTATTTAAAAAATTCTATAATTATTTCTTTGATAATTGTTTTTTCTTTTATCAAATTGTATTAGCAAACCTGTCTCTTGAAGAACGCTAAAAGCCTCTCTAATGGTGCTTATATTTCTACTAATCACTACACTGCTTAAGTTGGGGTGTATCCCATTTAAAAATGTTTTTAGAATTAAACTTTCGCTCTTTCTTCGTCTTCTGTGTGTGGGGCATTAATCTTTAATCCCACTTTTCCTGGTAATGTTGATGGGCGAAATGAAACTATTCTTCGCTTTCACAAATTGTAATCCGCTCTCCGACGTTCCAGATAACGTGTGTAAAAACTTAAGTTTCTTAAACTTGGCTATCTGTGCCGACCGACTTATATATTTATATATATATAAGAGATCTTTAAAATAGGAGCTAATCTTAGGATTTGCTTCCCGTTGCTGAAGCTTACGAAACTTAAAAAACTTCAGTTTTTAGTATCGCTCAACTTTGCAGTTTGTTTTTACCGACTGCGCCAGTTTTAGTTGTTCGAGCGGAAGGAAAAATAAAAATGCTGACGATGTTACTTTTGTGACATATTTTATTCTGTTTCTTTTTCAAATTATGTTTTGCTTATATAACTACTAAAGTGATTACAATTTTCTTAATCTATTTCTTTGTTTTTTTTTTTTCTTATGAAATACAATATTTGTTAAATGTAATCTTATTTTCTATTGAATGCAAACAAACATGATTGTAAGATTAACCCGATAACATCAACATACAGTCAAACATAAGGACCAAAACATGTTTGTATGCATTTGCATTGTCTTCTTTATCTCTACTTGTTATCTTATTTTTTGTAATGTTTAATTGGTTTTATTTAATCTTTTATTTTGTCCAATTTACAATATTTTGTTGTGTGGTTTCTGGTTGGGATGATAGTGTACACTTAACTCGCGTTCGCGGATGTAAAATATATATTTGTTTAAATTTCCTCTTTGCGGGAATTAATTGGCGCTCAACGTGGGGCACGAGTCAAAAAGTGCCTAGTATAGTAAAATTTATAAAAAGTTGTGTTATCAAAACTTGTGAAGTTAAAATTATAAAAAGTTTTCATTAAAAATAGTTTGGCACCAGTCAAAAAGTGCCTTGTATAGTAAAATTTATAAAGAGTTGTGTTATCAAAAATTGTGAAGTAAAAATTATAAAAAGTTGTCATTAAAAATAGTTTGGCACGAGTTAAAAAATTGAAGTTAAAGTGCCTACTAAACAGATAAGTTAAAATAATATAATTTACACCAAGTCAAGGATATAGTAACAATACCTAAGTGAAAAGTTTCAATAAAAAAATAACTATTTAAAACCTGAACTAAAGTGAGTAAGAACAAGCAACCAAAGGACAATCACAGGATAACGAAAACAAAAAATTTTAAAATTTTTTAAATTGATTCAAAAATAATTAATTAAAACATAAATAATCAAAAAATTTACGAAACTTTAAAAAGTAGAGAGTGACTTAAATTGCAAAAATAGCCTAGCAGCAGTGGTAACAACATCAGCGGACGTGTCAGCAACGTCAGCAGCAATCATAAAGGAAACAGCGGTAACAAAAGCAGTAGCAACAACAGCATCATTAGCAGAAATTATAACAAAGACGGCGAAATAATACATTTGTAAGTTTAAATTTAAATTAACTATATTTCGAATATTTATTAGAAATGGGAAATAGCCCAAGTATTAAATATAAAAAACTGTCATACTGCAACTTTTGTAAGAGCGATCACGATATTAGGAAATGTCCTAAACTAAAAAAATAAAGAAATAAAGACTATAACTAATGGTTTAACAACCAATAAATTACATAATTAAAATCTGCGACTCACCACCCTCGGAGGACCCTCCAGCTTATAACAATTTAAAATTCTCGGCGATTCACCACCCAAGGGACCCTCCAGAGAATTATAAAAAATTAACCCAACCAATACATTTTTTTAATAAAATAATAATTAAAGGCTCGACCAGCCACATAACAAAAATATATTGAAACCGCGATTCACCACCGCAAGGAGGACCCTCCGGTTTGTAATAAAGGCTTAATTGTGCGATTCTGAACTCCAGACCCTCCAGAATAAAAAATCACCTCTTTCTAGAAGAGATAAAATAAAAAATAATTAACAAAAAGATCAGAAACTGAAAATTAGATAAAATGGCTAACGGTGACGCTTTGATCGTAGACCTAATAACTCGCCTTATTGCTGACAGCAATATAACGCAATTACGCTCACAAATAGTAGTCAATACCACAACCTCGTCAACAAAAACTTGACGCTATTAATAAACAAAACAATTATGACACACGGAAACAACGCAGACCTGACAAAAGAATTAAACAAAAAGAACAGGGAACACGCCTTAAGAATATTTATAACAGGTCTAAACACCCCATTACGAGACATAATATTCTCTCTAAGCCCACAAGATTTACCTGACGCTTTAGCAAAAGCTCAGGAACTCGAATCAAATAATCAAAGAGCCCGGTTTGCTCAAAACTTCATGTATGACAGAAACAGGGTGAAGCCAACGTACACAAACAATAACTTAAGATTTCCTCAAAGTAACAACCCTCCCAATAACAATACACATAATTTTCCGAAACCAACTCCTATGGATATAGATCCATCTGTATCCAGACTTTACAATATAGATTTTAATATTAGGGGACAACAAAGCACTATCAATTTTTTCCAACAACAAAGAAATAACAATTTTAATCAAAATGTAAAACCTATGCAAACAAATGTAAACTTTCAGGCCAATAGGGGGCAAAATCAGGAAGCACATAGGGTAAAGCGGCATAGAGAAAGTAATAGCTTTCGCCCGCAAGAAAAGAGTCAGAGAATTAATATTATGAACGAGAGCCATTTTTTAGGCGAAGAGGGGATGAACTCCCCTATCTCAAATTACACGACTCAAAATTAAATAAAAACTTAAAAGCTCTAGTTGATACGAGAGCAAACACGAATTAGCCATTTATAAGCGCATAAAAATCGTGAATGGCTGTTCCATAATCAAATTTTACCACATAATTACCTTATTTGGAGTCGAAGAAATCTTCTATGAATTTGAGGGATTAAATCGGATCTCCTCTTGGGATACAATTTTCTTAAAAAGATTGAGGCACTTATCGATGTGTCCAATGGGAAAATTAATTATAGGGTAAAGAATAACATGAAAAATGAAAGCAGAAGTATGAACATTTATTTTGAAAACAAAACTGAGGAACAAGAAGCTTCCAAAAAACTAGCCGAGAAAAGTATTGGTAATATTAAAAATGAAAAAAATATTAAAATTGTGGAACAAACAAGTTCTACACCGCCAGCCGAAGATTTGGCCGGCAGTATTATAAATATTGTGGAACGAAAAAGTTCTACAAAGCCAGCCGAAGATTTTACCAGCAATATTTTATTTGAAGAAATTCTTTTGGGACAAAGAGGTCCTAAAATGCCAGCTGAAGATTTATACCAGCAGAATAAAAATAGTAATTATAAAGAAAATATTGTGGAACAGAAATGTTCTACAACGCCAGCCGATGAATTTTCTGGCAACATTAATGATAACTATTCGAAATTAGGTGAAAGAGGCTCAGGAATTAATAACGATGATTATTGTTCGGAAAGGAATTCCGAAAATTTAAATACTGAAAATCAAGATGAAAAATTGACTGAACTCAAAACAAAAATAAAAGACAAAATTACTCAAATGTATTCAGGCAATGAGACAAGCTTCTCATTTCACCCTGGAGAAATAATTTATGAAAAAATAATAGGATAAAGAAATATGCTGAATCCTAGATATAAAAAACATGTTGTAAAAGAGGATTTAGGAAATAAGGTTACAATTAATCAGAGAAATAGAATAGTGCAAAAGGATAATATAAAGTCCTAAACGAATACTTATTTACATTTTTAGAAAATGATGACAATAATAATTTTAATACTGCCAACAATAGCAAAAGTAGATATTAGGGACTTCACGAGAGAAAATTACGCATTAACACAGGACTAACATATTTTGAAGAGATTCATGATCCAAGGCGTTTATGTATTGCCGGGAAAGTGCATTGGCGATAAAGTTTTCTTTACCGGGTTTGTAGTGAATCTTGGGTGAAAATGACTCAACAAAAGCGCAGACAAAACACAGAGCGAAGGTGAGTGGTTGATGATCTGTATAGATGTTTAGGAGTTTTACGCCGTACAAATAGTTACGCCATTTTTGTAGGGCCCATACGATCGCCAAAAACTCTCGTTCATTGGTCGCATAGATTTCCTCTGTCTGAGACAGAGTTCTCAAGATCATGGTGATGGGTCTGCCGTTTTGCGACAAAACAGCGCCTATGGCATGTGAAGAGGCGTCCGTTGTCAGATCAAAGCGCTGTTTGTAGTCTGGGTAAAGGAGCAGTACATCCTCTGATGCAAGAATCTTTTTAATTCTACCAAAGGCGTTAAGTGCTTCTTCATTTAATGTTATTTCGATTTTCCGGGATTGGTTAGCTCCGATTTTTCCATTTTCCACACGCAAAGATTTTATTAGGGGCTTTGTAATCGCAGCGGTGTCCTTTACGAATCGTCTGTAATAGCCGGCCAATACGAAAGAAAAAGAACTTTAACTTAAATAATGCACAAGCATACAAACATACATATGCGCACACATGTGAATATGTCACCAACCAAAAATTTAAACATTGTTCTACAAAAACAACAACAGCATAAGCATGTGTTGTTGTGTCGGCCGAGCTGTGCCGAAAGAAACGAACAAACGATCGCCGATTGTCACCGCTTACATTCATATGGAGCAAGGTTGCGCAACCTGAAGGTTGCGTTAGATTCATATTGAGCAAGGTGGCGCAACTTGCATTTAACGCAACCTTTTCCGGCGTCGTATAAGAAGTATAACTTCAAAAACGTACAGTCAGAAGTACACGAATATTTGGGAAACAGATCCAGACCTAAAAGGAAAATAGATTTCATTGCATGTTTGTAATTTATAAATGATCAAGACAAATAATTCAATTCAATATTTATGATTTTTTATTAGAGTACCATAGGCGTCATCTAACTACTGCTGTACGGCAGTACTCGTTCTTCATTAAAATTAAAAAAGGGTTTTGAAGTTATACTTCTTATGCGAGTTCGGAAAAGGTTGCGTTAAATGTATGTTTGTATGCTTGTGCATTATTTCTTTTGTGTTTCATTTCTGCGAATTCTCAAATATTTTGTGTGACCTTTAGTTGAAATACTCTGCGTTGGTCTTTGAAATGTTAAGACTATACTTCACAGCAGAGATCAAGAGATGTTTAACTCCTTGCTAAACGTCAAAACCTACTGAACTTTAACAGCTAATCGAGCTCAGTAGGTTTTGACGTTTATCAATTGGAAACGGGCGATGGCCAGGTTGAAATCTTACCAAAAAAATATGTAAGCCGAGGGATTTGTTGCATCGTTCAAGACCACTTATAAAAAATGTAAAACAATGAAAGTTAAATAAATTTGTAAAATTTAAAGGTTTTTGATGAAACGTTTTGTAATTTGAAACATTATAGTAATATTTGCAATGGAAAATGATTAAAAACATTTAATGATTGAGAGATAAGCTTAAATCCATTTATTGGGTATTGAAAGGTCAAAAGTCAGTTGTTCTAATATACTTTTAAAAGATTTAAATAGTTTCTCTATATAATAAATAACCATTATTTAGTAATAATTATTCGTACTAAATGTTGGGTGTTGGGTTGATAAATGCCCAAAAATTATTATTTTGTTCAATCTGGCCATAATGGGAAATGTTATAAAAAACGCTTATTTTGAGGCGCTCTCACACTGGAATAAGTTACACATCCCTTTATTCCTGCTTCACAGGATCATTTCCATATTCAGTCTTCATTTACTTTCTTTGCAAATCGACCCGCGATGACGAGGTATATCGTTTTGTCTGACAGCATGAGGTTTATGAACTTCATTTCTAATTTTGTCTTGTGGCATATTAGAAATAATATTTCTTCGAGAATCGCTCGGTTACAACGGATAAAATCACTTCTGAGTGGTGATTTTAATGAATAAATTCCAAGGTTTTATACAAATAAATAATGCAGTCAATAAGTACAGTATATACCAGTACATATATGTATATAATAAGTACAGTACGCATATGTATGTTTGTATGCTTGCGCATTATTTTTCTTTCGTTTCTGTTTCATTTCTCTCAACTATTTTGTGTGACTTTTGGTTATAAAACTCTGCGTTGGCCGTTGAAAAGTTAAGACTATACTTCGCAGGATCATTTCTGTAGTCAGTCTTGTGGGTAGACAATTCACAAGTCGCAAAGAGT
>CM050323.1:80811604-80836604 GCA_027475135.1 Bactrocera correcta | reverse complement strand
CACCATATATCACAAATGCTTTGAACAACTATTTTCACGCTATCTCTTTGAGATTTATTAAGTTCTGAATGATGGAAAAAATAAACATGTAAAGTATCAAGAACCGTTGGTAACAGCCTGCCATCAAAGCAAGGTTTGGATTTGCCAATCAGATGAATTGTACTTTTAGATCGCGTAGAAGTCATATTATTACTTATTAGTCAAATTATTACAAGATTATAACAAATTATTACAAAATAATTAATTAATTACAGCAATTTTGCTTTGCTTTTCTATTTCTTCTCGCTCTTCGAAACACGCTCTTTAAAGCCAAAGAGAAAAAAAAACTAAGATTGATAACCAGTGGTAAAATTTGACGTCGTTGAGGCAGTTCTAAATCTTATCCGAATGAGCTCAAATTTTTTTTTCAGTTATTTTCTCACCAAAAGGATCCAAAAAATCAAAGAGCGCTACAATATTTTCACCATGGATTTTTTTTCTATGAAACTTGAATCGCCCTACTGTAGAAACATGATTGCAGCACACGCCTGCAGAATGAGACTGACAGATCGAGATAACTGCAGGAAATATCAAGAGCAAGGCACCAGGGAAACTGTCCGAGAGCATTGGTCCGATATCGGCGATTCAGATTAGTGAACAGGCTGAACTTCTTAGGGAGATAGACGTGCAATATTTTAGATATTCAGAGATAATATGTCAAAAAATTAGTAAATACTTCCCACGTTCCCATATACATTCCTAATATAAAGAAATTTAAACTATCGGTCAATATGTGAATTTTCTTAATGAAATGAAATAAATAGAGTGGGATATATATGTAGTTAATATAAGAATTCGCAACAATCCTGCTGACGTTTTTACTTATACATATATTGGTAAGGTATCTTAATGAAACTCAGAGAGCAAATTTTTCAAAAGTATCTCGTAATGTCAGATTGAACCGAACGATTATTCATATTTAAATTACAGAAATTTCTTAAAACTACATTGGGAAAATAATTTAAAATTGAAAAGTAAAAAACTTAGTCTTGTATTCCATGACGTCTGTCTCTCGTGACTTTTAAGTATGAGTGAGGTGTTGAAGAAAAATAAGTTCTTAAAAAAATCCTATTTTTGTTGATTTGAAAAGAAAAATATGTTTTCCGGATGTGTTGGGTATCCATAAACACATCTATACTATAGTTTAATGTCGAAAATATGATAAATCGATTCACAAATTGTCCCACCTTCTATGTATATACATGTACAGTCGGCGCTCGCAAATTAGAACTTTCTGTAACTAGAATTTCCAGAAATTAGAATCAGTGCTTGAAATACATTAAACGCTTTGAAATTAGAATTGAAAATTCGAAGTTTTTATCGTATGAGTTAATAATTTATAATTGCAGTGAATTATTTTCTACTAAGCAAGTTAGTGATGTTTTGGTTCTCCGATATTGATGTTTCCGATTCAAAATAAACAAATAAAACTGATTGTATATCGAGTAAAGATTAGTGATTGAGGTGTTCATTTTATACTTGTAATTTATATCTTAGCTTTGAAAATCTTCGAAATTACCTTTATTTTTACACATTAATTTTTTTTTTTTAATTTTAACAAAAAAAGTATTTTTAGTAGTTGCATTTTTATGTATGTTTTATTTTATTGAATCTGTTTTGTACAGCCATACATGCATACATATATGTACAGTTATGTGAAAAATAATAAGGACAGTGGCCTGCGGTGAATGAAGTTTATGTGGATCCAAAAATAGGAGGGAATTAAAAGCAGTGAACCAAGCTAAATTATTGTAAACAAATTGGAAAAAGGTTTTTTGTACGGTTTTACCCAGATATGGCAAATTATTTTATTTTATTTTCATTTTTCTTATAATCTGAGATATTATCATGTGAAAAAAAATAAGGACACTTCTAGTTTAAATAAAAAAAAAAATTTTAAATAAGAAAAAGGAAATAATTTTCATTCAATTGTGTTTAAATACATTTCTAAATTGTTTAATATTTTGTTGAAAATCCTTTGTTGTTTAAAACTGATCGACACCGCTTCGGTATGGAATCAACTAGATTGCGGCAAACGGAAACCGGGATTGCGTTCCAGGAATCCTTAATAAGTTGCCAAAGCTCGTCGCTGTTACTTGGGCACTTTCCTCTTATTGACACTTTCATTGTATTCCACAAATTTTCTATCGAATTTAGATCTGGGGACTGCGGAGGCCGCTCCATTACATCAATGTTATTGACCCTAAACCACTCTTTTGTACACTTAGCTGTGTGTTTGGGGTCATTATCTTGCTGAAATGTCCACCTAAGGGGCATATTATCTTCAGCGTACTGTAGAATACATTCTTGAAGAATTTCTACGTAATCGGTTGCCTTCATAATACCCTGTATGCGATGGAGCGGCCCCACACCGTTGTATGAAAACGATTCCCAGACCATAATGTTTCCGCTATCATGTTTAACGGATTTTATGGTATATTTAGGATTGTAAGCTGCGTTTGGTGGTCTTGTAACATGATGAATACCTCGATCAGAATTAAAAAAATGTATTTTTATTTCGTCAGACCAAAGAATATTACGCCATTTCTCCTTAGACCAAAGCACATGTTCTTCAGCAAACTTTAGTCTTTGTTGCCCTTTCTTTTCCGATAACATAGGCACTTTTCTAGGACTTCGGGACGTGAGATTTTCCTTAATGAGCACTTTGCGGATAGTTGACGGGTCAACAACAATATTCAAATCACATTTAATTTGTTTGGATGAGATAAATGGATTCTTTTTAACACAGTGAATTATCCTTTTTTTGGTGGACAGAGCTATTTTAGGCTTCCTGGCGCGTGTTTCAATCTTGGGAATCCACTTAACTGCTTTTTCAACCATTGTTTTTGAAATGTTAAGTAAATTCGCAACTTTTCTGTACGAATTCCCCTGTTTCACCAAGTTTTTAATATGTTCTCGAGATTTCGGATCGCAGTGCTTACCCTTCCCCATATCTATTCAATAAAGAAAAAAATCTGATTCTAAATGATTGATATTAAAACTGAAAATGTTATTCTTTCCTTATCTCTGCAAATAAACACGTTTTAATAAAAGAAAATTCGATATTGTCTTAAAACGACACGCTGTCCTTATTAAATCGCACAACCGAATACTGAATATGTTAAACACAGAATGACTAGATCCAAAATGTGTGCAAATACTTTGCGTTTGTCTAACGGAATTTGTTTATGTAAATAATGAGTGAAAAAAATATACCGTTAAGTGGCGGCATTTTTCATGGCATACTAGGAATATTTTGAAGTTTTGGGTTTTTGCATCCCTGTCCTTATTATTTTTTACATAACTGTATGTTGTATTGAACGTGATCATGTCATTCGTATTGTACTGCATTGTTTCCTGGTTTTTATTAATAGTGAACAAAAGTTTTTTTTCCTGTTTAAACATATACAAATAAACTTCCAGATATTATAATTTTTCAGAAATTAGAATCACCTTTAAAGCAAAGTGAGCGTCGACAGTATAAAGCTTTTCGACAATGAAAACTTAATGCTGATTATGTCGATCAGAATGTGAGTTATCTTCATAAAATTGCATAAAAACATGAGTCTTGAGTTCCTAATATGTTTTCTTCGTTTTCACATATGAACAGCATTTGGTTTTTGTTTTCATTTGAATACCCAAATAATATAGATCTTTAAAGATAGAACTAAAACTTTGTTATAATACCAGTAATTATTGATATTATATAATTCTGCTAATACTATATATTTACTCTTTGAAACCTACCTATTCCACATTAACACTTTTACTATAATAAAATATTTTAGAAGAAATAATAATTAAAACACATATAAATATTAATTAACAAATTATTTCATTTATTTATCTAAAATTTATTTATACTGTAAGGACATATGTATGTATATTTACAATTATTTATATTAAACTAATAAAACCCTAAACATTTCGATTGAAGCAGGCTCAGTTTAGTCGCGGCAAAGCGTTTCTGTGCGTAGAGAGTTTCTATTTGTTTAGTTCTTCCATAATATCCCAACCGAACTGTAGATAGACACAAAACTAATGCGTGATACCATTATACATGTATGTATATCTTCACCTAAAATGCAAAATAACGTAACAACATTTTCGAAAATTTACAGTGGCATGAATGAAACACGAAATAAAATGGAACAAGAGTGAAAAAAAAATTCAACTAAATTTGGTTAAAACTGGTTCAAATATGAGCGCAGAACGTGAAAATGTTGGACATGTGTAATATTATGTATGTAATTTAAAGTAATGAATCGTAATCAATAAGATACTCGATTTCGAATTTTGTGATGATACGTTATTTTGCATTTTAGGTGACGATATGTATGTTTATAGGTAAATAAGTGTAAAAAAACTTATATATTTGTGGACGTATGTAACTAAAAGTATTTACTTTGTTCATTTTAAAATCAAAAGACTTAAGCGAGCAACATGTATGTACATATAAACTTAAGTGGTTATTATTTATGTACTCATATAACAATTAGCATAAGATATGTACGTGTATGTATTTAAACTTATATATTTGCTTGCTGTCTGTATCATCACTATACCACATATATTGATATATAAAAAGAGAGAATTCACGCTTTGACGCAGCGCATGCTCCGCTCCACCTTCAAAAGAGTCAAATTACTGATCTAAGCGGCCAATCAAACTTCGTAAATGAGTGAGGTAGAGAATTCGTTGACCAATCAGCGTTAAGCAATTTCTAACAATAGCATTAATGTTGTTGATAAATGTTTTACAAACCCATTCAAATATTTGTCCCTATTTAAACGATAGACGTATGATATTTCACATATCCACATAAAATAAAGCCGTGTACACGAAAATCTGCCCACTCTTCTTTAAAAAAAAACCTTGTTACTACTAGTTCACTAGTATTTGAACAACTAAGTAGCGATTATGCTATACAAGGGAGTATTTTTTATAAATTGTTCTTAGTAAAAGGAATATTAATAAAAGCACAAAACTCATTCAACTAAGCAATGTAATGCAGGGAATTTCCCCAATGCAAACAGTCCTCATAGCCGGACAATAACTGGACAATTTTCATGAACATAACGTTTTCATTATTACTTTTATATAAAAGCAATTCCCATAAGCGGACATGAAAGCGTTCCAATGACTGGACAAAGACACTATTTTGATAATATTTCGTTCAAACTATCTCTGATAAACGGGGAAATTACGTCAAGAAAATTGTGTACAATTTATAGTTCGAGCTTAATTAATTTTTGTTGTTTTGCGACAGTTTATGTTAGTGCCGTCTGGTTCACGGTGGCTAAACGGTAGATAACTAATGGGATAATTGTCATTCATTAATTTCTGGCTGACATTGTTTCGCACTTATCAGTTCAATAGAAATATAGTACAGTAGTGGGTTTCCGATTATGAAGAATTTCACTATACTTTGATTTAATGAGTAGAGATGGAATTATTTGAAATGTTCAGAGAAGAAGATAAGCCTAGTCGTTCAGCAGATGGCAAGTCAATTTAGAACTTTTGAGTTGGTAATTAGAGGATCAATTTTTTTTAATGTAAAGCTTAATAATATTAATTAAGAAAGCTATTAGTGGAAGTCTTTAAAACTGAATTATGAAGCAAAGGTGAAATGTCGGTTTGAACTGTAGGTTTCAAAGTGAAAAATAAACTAAAATCCAATACAAAGAAGACAGCAGACTACAATTTTCGGTAAATTTATGGAGCTGGCAACACAACAATCAGCCAGCCATTTCAAATATTTTTTTGCTTGTAAGTTATTGTTGTCACTATATTTTGTTTGGCGATAAAAATATTAAAACCGTTCTCAAATGAGATACAACCAACCTCCGGACTGATTGCATTAAAGTTTGGCATTACTTAAGTATACGAATGAACATATTTCCATTCAATTTAGATTAATAACATCTTTATATTTTGTGCATGAGACTGAAGTAATACGTAGATTACACATATTTACGACATTAAACTACAGTTTATCTATCTTATATTCTGATTTAATTTTTCGAAAATTTCTTGCTCTTTCCCGATTTATACGGTATATTCCAACCGGATTTTTAAAATTCTTTTATTAAGTATATGGGGTAAATATTGACCCGATATCATAAATTTGTGGCATTACGACATATTATTAACACGAAAGTATTACCTTTGCGTCACCTTACATTTTAACCAATTTATGAATTGTATATGTATTAGGTATGTACATATACATATATACATATTTACTCGATTCAATGAAATGAAATGAAAAATTCTCTTTGAATTTCAATAATACATATATCTTCGACATTGACGGATAATTTTTGCAATATTTTATCCTGAAGTGGCTAGTTACGCAAAGATTTATTACGATGCATTTACTGGACGTGATATACTTTTATTTCACTTAAAGGAAGGCGGTTCCAATATTGTCTAGTTTTAACACCGGCCCCAAAAGAAGCTTTTTCGTAGCACTTGGCTGTGCAATTCTAACCAAACATTACCGTTATAGAAAGAGTGGGTTGAGTTATTATCCGATTACACGAATTTATACACTTCCGGAAAGGTACCGAAAAGACTCGTTCTGAGCAAAACATGTTGATAACTCTTTAGTGGTTTTTTTAAATTTCTTAAACGACAAATCCCCTCTCTATAACGATACAAACTAAGAGGACGAAAGATATAACCCACGCGCCATTGTATACTTGAACGAAATCCCTTAAATCGATTAAGAATGTAGAAAATTTCCTATAAGGGATATTCTCTTGCTCTTGCAAAATTGCAGATTGCAAAAATCCTATACCGAAATATACAAGAGCACGAGAGCACCCATTGCAGAATCTAGTGATATATGAACGGCTGATTCGGTCAATTTATTGTAAATTACTACTGTGCATGGCTATTGTGGATTGGCGCACCTTCTGCATACATTTTTAACAAAAAAACTGCAACAAATCTTTATAATTTAAATAGAAATTATAAAATTTATTTAAAATATTTACTTTCCCCGACAATTTAACGTAAAAATATGTCTTTGTGTAAAATGACAGCTAAAACAGGGTTGCAATTATATTTTTGCGTGACATTGCGTTTTTCTGCGTGTGTTTGTTTTTGTGCCGTTGTATTAGGTGGAAAAATCTGCAATTCTTGTACCGTGCAAGGGTTTTGCAAGAGCAAGAGGATACCCCTATTATGTTATGTTCTCTTATTATACAATTTGCATGCTTTGCCGCTGTCGTTCACATCGTAGCTTTTAAACAAAAAAATATCTGAAGAAATATTCATTTTCTGTTCAACTTTCTACGTATAATATAAAAAATTGTTATAAAATAATTGGAAACCATACGTACATTTATATATTTACGTGAATAGATCGCAGTTTTTAAATATATAATAAATAGTTTCATTTAGCACTATGGCAATTGCCATTGGTAAAAACTTGGTCAAGACAAGATTTGTAGTTTTAGGAAAATTTTTGTTCTAATGATGTATTCTCTCACAAGCAATCGAAATAAATTTATGACTCAACAGAAAAATAAATTAAATTTTATTTAGTAATATAATCAAAAACATCTATATAAAGATCGAGTATGTGCAAGCATATGTGCATACATTTAATTTTTTGGTAAATCGCCATGTACATTTAGTCATAAAATATAAACCAATATTAAAACATTAATTACGCTTAAAAATTTACAATTTTTAGATTTAAATAAAAACATGTGAACATGTATACATATAAGTATACTTATATTTTTTACCCTTTGACAAATAGTAAGTGTATATAGGTATTTTAAATAAGTGAACTTATTACAGTTAACATATGTAGAAGTAAATATGTATATGAATATGCTCCGTACGATTTATCCTACAATTTGGGTATTTACATTGCCATCTCTTTTCTGCACTAACAAACATTATATGGCTTTGAAAACAAAGGCGAATATACACGAATGAACACACCAATAACATCGTTGATTTCAGTACAAGAACCAACACCGTGACGGCACGAAGTATCGTATCGTAGTAAATTATAAAAATGCTTCTGTCGACTGCCGACGATAGTAGAAAATATGTGTGGGCGCTAGCGCCATTTAACAGTTTCGGACAATAAAATCGCCGCCCTTACATCCTGTCTGTATTCGTTCACCCTCTATATACGACAGCAAATCGTGTTCGCTAACGCGTCTTGGCTGACGAACACAAACTGAACCTGTATGTTGCCGCTGTGTTTTTGAAATCAGGTTCTCGTCGGGCCCGTTAACACTGTGAGTATCAACAAGCATTGGTTTCTCCTTTTAGTTTCTCTGCTGGGAAGATAACATGCACACATAGGTGTTTGTCATCAGTGTATTTTTTCTCCCAATCCCATTGCGCCACCAGCAGTGGCTAAGCTACAACGCCACCAAACTCATCAGTTGTTGGCGAACGGTCGTGTTTAACAGTTGTGTTCTAGTGCCAGTTCTTGTTCTTGTTTATGGTTTATATTTTCTAGTTGTAGCGTTTACTCATACCAAGCGTACAAATTAAAACTGTTTTACACATCACTTATTTATTTTAGAAATTCTTAATCTTAGAGCGAATATCATGTTGATTGCTCGATTACTCTTTGAGGACGTTACAAGTAGATATGAAAACGCCATATAGAAATAGTTAAAGTCCAACGTAACACTTAACATCATTTATTTAAAACAGTGGCAATCATGATTTTAGTCTGGCTTCGGTGTTCGCGTAATTAAATTGTTTGGTAAAAATAAGAGCAAATGCTGATAAATTGAAGCCAAGTTGAAAGAATCACAGTTACATATATGATTTTATTAAATTTTAAAATATACGTAAGTGAATATACCTACATATGATAGTATAACATTAAAAATAGTGAACGTATGACTCTAATATAATGGCTGTAAAGATGCTCTATCGAGGGCCAAGTTCAAGACTTGAAAATTTAATTGAAAAGATACAGGCTACAAAGGAAATTGGAACTTCAGGTAAGCTTTCAGACAAAACACAAGATTTATATGTAAATATACATAAATGTTTGATTTAGATCTACTTAGATACAGTGAAAATCCGAATATGCCGCCACTAGGACAAGCGAAAATGTCTGATTCCCGAGAAGGCATCATTTTTGATGTTTATTCTTTTCTTACGATTTCGAATGTATTTTTTAGTTAGGTAGTTTACACATAGAGTGGTTGCGAATTTGTTCTTTATGGATAATTTTGTGTTTTTACAAAATGTTTGAAAGATTAGCTTTATTGAAAATGATTTAAAAGATGCATTTGTTTCATAAGAATTTAATGTATCTTAACCAACATTGAATTATGTTAGAATCAAAATTTAATGTTTGTCAACAAGTAATGTACATATTTCATGGAAATATAAAATATAACTAGAAAAGAATAAAAAATTTAATAATTTCAGTATATTGTTCAACTCTTGATTAACTCGCTCTAAAATTGTATTTCAAAGTGAGGGAGAAATAAACAATTTCATAGATCTTCAGAACCCTTTAAAATTCTCAAAATCATTTTTAAGCAAAACTCGAGTAGCGTCTTTTTAAGCAAATTTTTTAATTAAAAAAATATTATTTACATTTTATTTAAATGGGAAACTTTGAATTCTTATCGACAATTTTGATACTTAATCCAAAAACTATGCCTTGGAAGGATAATTTTTTCTCTGTATCCTGATGGATTACCGACTAGGCCCGCGAGGCTCGGACCTAGGGCGGCAAATTTGGGGGCGGCAAGTTTTTCAGAATTTCAAAATTTTAAATCTGATATAATGTAACGACAATACATTTTAAGGATTTATTCTGATTTTTTTTATATAAATTTACAAATAAATTTCTATGAAATAGAATGTAATTCATTTTCTGATTAACTTTTTTATTCGTGAGTGCAATACTGATAAAAAATGTTTTATAACAGAAATAATTTAATATTGATAAGCTTTTTCTGACGAATTTTCAAAGCTCTGTTGACTTGTTGTATCTTTAGTGAAGTTAATCTTACAAGTGAGCCGCTTCTAAAATTGCACAATGTTTTCTTATTTTATTTTCAATGATTCCGGTGTTTCATATATGAATTGATATAAGTGTTCATTTAAAATTCATCTTTTTGTTTGTATATAAAAATATTTTTATTCTTAAATATGATTTCTATAGAATCAAATTAATGAATATATTTATTTTATAGCCAATTTTTCGAAAAATAGAAACAATTTGAAAAAAATAAAAATTTAATAACATTGATGTTTCATTTTCGCAATATTGTGAATTATATAGACGAATATTAACGAACTTTTATGGCTTAAAGCAATAATTCGTAATTATTGTAAAATGTTATTAAAATTCCATTATACATATATTTATGCCGATATATACAGACGTGGTCACGCAAATAGCACGCATAAGAAGCAATAAAAGCTTATACAATTGACAAAGTTCTTTAAAAGGCTAAAAAGGGCTAAAAATATCATTATTTGTATATTAATTTATACATTTAAGTACAAAATAACAATTAGCAATTCACGAATAATTAATATTAATTGAAAAACTTGAGCTGCCTCTAAAATGCCTTGGACATTCAAATAGCACAATTTACCAAACCTGCAAAAATTATGTGAAATTAATGAAATTTAATCAACCATTTGGTTCCATAATATATTTATTTTCTAATACTTGGTACTGTATCCCCGATTTTGCATTACGGCATTACATCTGCGTACCATACTTTCTACAAGCTTCTTCCACCTCTCCTTTGGGGTGGAGTACCAAGCTTCCTTAATACCTTCCCATAAATGTTCAAAATTTGAGAAATTTTTAGCCGCAATTTTAATTTTAACATCGTTCCATAGGTTTTCTATGGGATAAAGGTCAGGGCTTTGCGCTGGCAAATCCAAAACATTTATGTTTTCTTTTATAAGCCAATCCTTTGTGACCTTCGTCGTACGCGTGACCTTCGTTATTCTGCATTAAAGTCCAGCGAAGGGGCATGCAATTAAAAGCAAATGGTTCCATTTCGTTCCTTAATATGTCTAAATATTGATACCGATCAATTTTTCCGTTAATGCGAATAATTTGGTCCACGTCTTCCAACAGTCTTCCGCGATATATTTGTACAGTGCTTACCACGACCCATTTTCACTTGAATTAACTCACTTTATTGTAGACAACCTTAATTCGTACCCACTATTGATTTATTTTATTAAATTATTCATAAAATCCATGGAATATTTCTAAAATAATAATAAAATCATTACAATGCAAAAATTTTAAAACGCAATCATCCAACATGACTTTTTTCTTGTTTTTGAAATAAGCATGAGATGTAAGTCTAGTTTGCATCCCCGTTCCATATATGTAGATCCCACTTTCTTATTCAACATATGTATGTATGTATGTTCAGTACTATTTTAGGTATATAGGGACTATATTTCAATTTTATTGAATACTAAAGAACCTGTTTACGCGTGACAGGGGCTGATACATGCATAGATAATACTACTACTACCATATATATGATTTCTATTAGTTAGATTATAACTATTAGTTAATGAGATATAGCATTTTTGTGAAAAAACGTGTCTTAATTTACAAAAAAATGGATAATAAAGCATTTAGTTTGTTAATAAAGCATTGACTTTGGGAGAAAATACTGTTGAATTTGGGCTCTGCACCAGGGAAACCCACCATTGAAAATGAAATGCATAAATGGAAAGAGCCGAAATTAGCACCAAGGATAAACACCATAGAAAAATCAAATGCTAAGTTGGAAAGAGGCGAAATGAGCACCGGGAGGCGAAAGCTCTGTTCAAAGTTGGTCCTCGCAATTTCATAATCTAACAAAACAACGATTTGCTGATTCTAATTAATATTTGAGTGCTCTTTAATCGTAATAAAACCGAATTTTTGCGTCGTTGTGTGATATATTGTTCCATATTGGAGTTCAAATCGACTGTCATTCTGATGGATTGCACATGATGAAAGGGTTCTCAAGCGGAAGAGACGAAAAAGTCAGCTGGCAAGGTTATGATATCGGTCTTTTGGGGTGCAAGTTGTATAATATTCATCGACTGATTATTGAGCCAGTTATAATCCATTGCACTCAGTTTGAAAATGTACGAATATACTTCATTGTTTCCATTTACATATAAGTACCTCGATTGTAGAACCGCGGCCTCCCTAGCACTATTTATAGGAAAGCTCCCCCGGCCTTGGCCGGCCGGTACCACCGCAAACAATAATACCATGTTCAGACCAAAAATTTAAAAGATTAGATTACATTTAATCATTTCATAACCCAACAGGGTTCTCACTGCTGTTAGAAAGATCAAAAAACAGCTGTTATTGTCATTCATGAAGTCAAATCGCTTAATATTTATCAAAAGAAAAGATTGTCATATAGCATTTTAAAATAAAAGTCGTCTTTTTTCAAATATTTTCCATATAATAGAAATAGTGGATGCATTTTGTCATTTGTTAAGTCGATTGTCAGGTAAAATTAGATTCATTGCTTTAAAAAGAATTTGTTTGTTTACATTTTTTTTTCTCTTTGTGGTGTTTAATTCAGCTGTGATAATGTAACAGATTTCCAATGCTGACAAGTAGATGGCGCAAAATCAGAGTCGCACAGAGAGATTTTACGTGGATCAGTTTCAAATCATTTCAATGAAGTTATTTGGAACTGTCATTTTTGTGTGGCGAAATCTTGATAAATTTATAAGATTAGTGGGATAAACAACTTAACAGCCAAAATAGTATGATTAAGTGTCGGTCTGAACATGGTATAAGTCCCGCAATTTTTAAATTTGCTGTAAAGGCCCATATAGATCGATATTAAATCAGCAATGAATTAAAGTAGTTAATTAATAAGGATTAACGCTGTATTCGTTAAAATCGCTTCGAAAATTAGCCATTATTTGTTGTAAAAAGTAAATGACAAAAAATTGCTATTGTGGGATATCCATAAGAGATAAACATAAACCATTGCGGAGTTTTCTGTAGACCTAATCATGGTGTACAATACCTATTTTGATAAATCTCGTAGGGTTCAGCCTGCGTTTTCAATATGGCTGCCAGTAGGGATGGTAAACTCGATTCCGATTCTACTCGAGAATCGAGTTTTCTCGTAAAACAATCTATGATGTCTATGATGATATTTGACGTTCCCTTTGATTTTCATTTATGTTCGGATTATTTATGTACATACATATGAATATTGAAATCGTGCCGGTATTTAGCTCTCATGACAAAATAGTATGTATGGTGTCTATGTTTTGGGTAGAGATACCATTAATCATTTTTTTATGGAGTTCATTTTTGAAATAATTTGTTGGTGTCACAGGGTGTACAGGTAGGTGACATAATAAGAGTTCATCATATACATAAGTAACGGGAATTCTTCGATTACAATAGTTATAAAACTATACTCCGCAAATTTCTGAACATTGGCCATTAAATATACCGGGTCGGTTTATTAGGAAGTTTATATCGTGCAATCGACCGGGAGTTCCATCGGCCTTTATACTCATGGTGTTCAAAAATGAATAACAAAACTTAATAAATTAAAGTAAATTTTGAAATTTCAAAAAATTCAAATAGGAAAGCCAGCTGGTGTCTAACATTCGTTGCCATCCAACTAATTATTAGCGATTTCGGTTTGCTTAAACTAACAATTTGTACTTTCATCACTTAAGTTTTAGAGAATTGCTAAATGTCGGTAACAATCTCTTCAGTCGTACGTATTATTTCATAGAAGCAGAAGAGAAGAATGATAAAATAATGATAAGGAAAAGTATTGATGAGTGCTAACGACGAAAGCACATAAAATAACAGCTAATTTATATTTCAAGTGTCGGCACAAGCAATTACATCCTCTTTAAGTAATATTAACTCACGCAACGAACAGCCATAAGTAAACACGTATGTATCTACGTAGAAGTATGAAATGTATGAATGTGTGTGCTATATACTTGTAAGTAAAGGGTGATTTTTTAAGAGCTTGATAACTTTTTTTTAAAAAAAAACGCATAAAATTTGCAAAATCTCATCGGTTCTTTATTTGAAACGTTAGATTGGTTCATGACATTTACTTTTTGAAGATAATTTCATTTAAATGTTGACCGCGGCTGCGTCTTAGGTGGTCCATTCGGAAAGTCCAATTTTGGGCAACTTTTTCGAGCATTTCGGCCGGAATAGCCCGAATTTCTTCGGAAATGTTGTCTTCCAAAGCTGGAATAGTTGCTGGCTTATTTCTGTAGACTTTAGACTTGACGTAGCCCCACAAAAAATAGTCTAAAGGCGTTAAATCGCATGATCTTGGTGGCCAACTTACGGGTCCATTTCTTGAGATGAATTGTTGTCCGAAGTTTTCCCTCAAAATGGCCATAGAATCGCGAGCTGTGTGGCATGTAGCGCCATCTTGTTGAAACCACATGTCAACCAAGTTCAGTTCTTCCATTTTTGGCAACAAAAAGTTTGTTAGCATCGAACGATAGCGATCGCCATTCCCGAACGTTGGCCAACATCTATCTTTTTGGAAAAAATAGGGGGTTCCAAATGGCTTTATACCGGGGCGAAAAACAAAACTAATCAAAACAGTAAATTTTTTTCGAAAAAATTAAAATGGGCCCAGTTGTTAACGGTTCGGTTGCCTTCCAACAAAATTTTTGGGGAATTTTTGCTTAAACAAACGTATTTCCATTAAGTTTAGAAATTTGAAAGTCGTAAAAATCTTTTCATGGGTACAACATAAAACGCGAAAAACATTGAACCAACACTGATTTTGGAAAAGTATTAAATGATTGCAAGCGAAAGCTCTTTAAAAAAGAAAGCAAATTTATATTTCAATGCCCAAAAGAAATTACAGCATCTTTAATAATTTGCCCACCAACGAACTGAAATAAACACTTTGATCTGTAAATATAAATGCATGAAAATCCTAACCTAAAAAATCCCCTTGTTATAAATGCGTGTGATCCATCATACTAAAGATTTCATAATACAGTTCTCGAATATTTATCTAACTGCTTTTGTTGTTGTATATATATTATATTATATAAATATACAGCTATGGACATATAAATGGCACAAAATTATATTTCAACTAAATGTTAAAAATTGTCCATTAAAAATTGCTCGAAATGTCAAATTTTTGCATCCAACTTTGTCCCGTAAAAGCTCCCATATCTGCAGCGGCGAAATATTCCGTTATGTTTTGCTAATTATTTACCGTTATCAATTTTGTGTAAACAACACTAATATTGAATGGACACGTAAATGGCACAAACTAATTTGCATACACAGTTCCCGCGTAAACTTCGATAGAAGCGCATGATATTTACCATAGTTTTTATCAGAAGTATTTTGAGTAAATAAGTTATAGAAAATGGTATCAGGAAAGCATTCCACAATAGAAGAAAGACGAATCATATGGAAAATGCATGTGTATTTATAATGTTTGATTGTCTTTTTCGAAATCAATTCTTAAGGCTCAGATAGTCTGACATAAACTACCAATATCGAATGTATCTGTGATAAATATAGCAAAACATATTATCAGCGTGCACAATATGAATGTGTATTGTATATCTGTATATATAACGGTTTTTTTAATTAAGTTAATTTCGTGATGTGTCTCCCGCATGATTCGTTGAAATTAGATTTCCGGTGTTTTTAGCGCCTTTTAACAAAAGCTTAATAATTAATACAGCGTTAGTTAATAAGGATGTGAGCGACACCCACGCATGTGCATGTTTGTGTGTAGATACTGGCAATTAATTGCGTGGGCTGTTCAGTTATTAAATGCGCTTTTAAAGCAATTAGCTCGATTAAGCTATTAAAGTTCTCGAAATATTCCTAAGCCCATACATATGTTATCATTAAGACATTATATTTTAGCTTTACTTATACCTGCGCTTACAAATGTTGTATAGTCCACTTGAAAAATATAATATTAGGGTGCTAAAAGACATATTGATTCAACCCATTTTAGACATACAAGTACATATATAAATTCCACTATCAGGATAGAATTTTCTGCGAATTACATTGACCAATATTTGATTTAAAAAGTTAATTATAGGTACTGGAGTCTGTAAATTAGGTACCTAGATGCTTGATGCGATTTGCACAATTAGAGGCGGCATATTTCAAGGCAATAAACGTTCAAAGTTTTATCTCGTTATATTATTTTATCTGGGTTTGTATACTGGGAAGTCAAAAAATCAAGAGAAATTTAAAATTTTGATATAGAAAGTACATATGTAGGTGTGGTTGTATTCTGATTTCACCCATTTTCACAATGTGACATAAAAATGAAAGATGAATGTGACGAACTAAATTTGGTTGAAATCGGTAGTGGGGTCTTTAGATATGTCATTTCACCTATAAGTGGGGGGTGACACGCCCATCCTCCAATTTTAATCCTGGCTCCTCTAAAGTCCTCTCATACTGTCTCAGTGATAAAATTTTAGGTCTGTCCGCTATATGGGAAGTGAGCAGGATTATAATCCGACTTCAACCATTTTCACACTATCGGTAGGAGTTCTTCTAAAACTTATGATGGACGAATTTGGTTATTGTAGCTATAGCGGTTTCCATTGGTATTGTTTTTTGCTTGGCGGGTTCCAAACCCAGCACACAACCCTGTGGAGGGGATGTTTCGCCTTCTCACTTTAGCTCGCCTTCAAACGGATTTTCTTAGGCTACCCAGAGGATACTTGGTCAAAGACGGGAAGTCGTGAGCTGCTTGAGCCTTATGTAAAATAATCGTTTTTGGCCACTCCTAAGTTAATGGCGATCAGGGAACTTTCCTCACTTGCGTAAACTTCTATATATGACTCCATCCTCCCGAAATATGGTCATCTGTAGTAACAGATTCCAGCATAAAAATATTCATCATGTTATAATATCTGGCTACCTGTGCGCTCCGAGGGAGGTTCCTACATCGACCCGGACCACTACCTTGTTGGAGCCAAGATTCGCCCCCGCATCTGTGCAGCAAAAAACGTACATCACCAAACACGAGGAAGATTCGACGTTAAGGAGCTGCAATCACAACAATCAACTGAACGATTTTCTATTCCGCTTACACTCCTGCTCGCTGAGGAGGAAACTTCGTTTTCGAAAAATGCAAAAGAACTGCTAGTACGACGAGGAGTGCAGTGTCGCAGCGGAGAGAAAACAGACTGCAACGTTACGATCGACCACAACACAAAGCGAGACGCATTTGCGGACACAAAAAGTGAGAGCCGAAATGAGTGAGAATGAAGAGCTTGACAGGCTGGCCGACAGAGGAAATTGATCAAAAGTTCTACGACAAAATGCGGCGACTAACAGAAGGTTTCAAGACCGAAGCATATTCTTGTAGAACCCCCAAAGGAGATCTAGTCATCAATGCCAGGAGCATACTGAAATTATGAAAGGAACACTGTTCTATTCTGCTGAATGGCAGTAAAAGTACAATGCCAGGAGAAGGCGATCCGATTCCCCAATCGATGACGAAGGGGCAGACGTTCCTTTGCCCGCCCATGAAGAAGTTCGTTTAGCAATTGCCCGTCTGAAGAACAACAAAGTGGCGGGGGCCGATGAATTACAAGCCGAGCTATTCAAACATGGCGGCAAAGAGATGATAAGGAGCATGCCTCAGCTTTTTGTAAAATATGGTCGGGCGAAAGCATGGCCAACCACTGGAATTTAAGTGTGCTCTGCCCAACCCAAAAACAGAGAGACCCCACAATCTGCGCCAACTAGCGTGGGATAAGCCTCCTCAACATCGCGTATACGTTTCTATCGAGCGTATTGTGTGAAAGATTAAAGCCCACCGTCAACAAACTGATTGGACCTTATCAGTGTGGCTTTAGACCTAGCAAATCAATAATCGACCAGATATTCACCATACCCGAAATCTTGGAAAATACCCGTAAAAGAAGAATCGACACACACCATCTCTTCGTCGATTTCAAAGCTGCTTTCGACAGTACGAAAAGGAGCTGCCTTTATGCCGCAATGTCTGAATTTGGTATCTCCGCAAAACTAATACGGCTGTGCAAACTGACGTTGACCAGCACCAAAAGCTCCGGCAGGGTCGGGAAGGACCTCTTCGAGCCGTTCTATATCAAACGAGGTTTCAGACAAGGCGATTCCCTATCGTGCGACTTCTTCAATCTGCTGTTGGAAAAAGTAATCTGAGCTGCAGAACTTAAACGAGCAGGTTCTTTTATAAGAGTGATGGTATTGATTCGCGTTGGCCTCGGCGAATAACGCATTCGATGGAACGATGAGATAAATGACGACATTGACATTGTTCAGTGAATTAAAAGACAGCGGTTTCGCTGGCTAGGTCATGTTGTCCAAATGGCCAAAACACTAGAGCTTTGAAAGTATTCGACGCAGTACCCGAGTGAAGGACCAAGTGGAGAAGGACCTCGCTTCGCTTGGAATATCCAATTGGCGCCACGTAGAGAAAAGAAGAAACGACAAGAGCGCTGTATATCTCCATCTATGTATGTATGTACATATATCTATGTATATTAATAAAAATGAATCGTCAAAATGTATGTACGCTCATAACTTTCATACGACTGAACCAAATTTGATAATTCTTTTTTTAAAATGTTCGTTGAGGTTCAGAGATGGTTTCTGCGGAAAAAAACATTTCGAATAATTGCCGGAAAACCCCTAAAAACAGCCCTTTTCTTTTCCTTATACAAACGAATGAATGTTTGTTTGTTAGTAAATTTTAAGAGGTTGTTCGTTGTGGATCAAGGAAGGTTTAGAAATAAAAATATCTTATACTTTCCACGAAAGGTCAGCAAATTGGATAATTCCACAAAGTAACTCTTTTTCATAAATATTTTTTTTTTAATTTTTGTTTGTTTTGTTTTTCAATATTTTGATTTGTAAATTATTTGAATAGTTCAATTTCGGTCGCTTGCTTTTTTATTCCGGCTATTCAAAAGAAAAATTATTGAAAATTATTCAGTGAAAACTTTACGTGTGTTTCACACAAAGAGGTCAATTGCAGATTGAAATTTATTACGAAGCCACCAAGGGGTCGCCCTAATATCGGTCGGTGTTCTTTTTGCCATCAAAGTATGGCAGCCCAAGGCAAGGCAAAGCAAGAAGTTCTCCCAAGATGCGGCAACATACGTGCGGAATTATCGATCGTCACGATGTCGCAGCACGACTTTTCAAACAACAGTTACTATGTTTGATTGACTTTATCTTGAAGCAACGTATATGTGGTGCTGTTGGATGCTAGATGTACTTTGTTTAGTGGCAAAATAGAGGTTTTCCGCATGCACACATTCTTCTTTGGATGATGGTAACAGCAGATCAAATTGATGAAATCATTTCTCCAGAAATTCCTGATGTAGAGAAAGATCCAGTATTATATGAAGTGGTGGAAACCAATATGGTGCATGGACCTTGCGGACACCAAAACCCCTTTTCGGTTTGTATGTCTGACAATAAGTGCACGAAACACTATCTATGTGCTTTTCTTTCGGAAACACAAACTGGAAATGATGGATATCAAATCTATCGGCGTCGGTCACCAGACGACAATGGCAGAACATTCAGCATTAAACTAGAAAAGTGAATATCAAAGTTGACAACACATGGATCGTACTATATTCACCATTATTATTCAATTCATATTCAAAACTCATATCAGTGTTTAGTATTGCAGTTTGGTGAAATCGACAAAATACGTTTGAAAGTACGTCACCAAAGGAAGCAACATGGCGGTTATTGGTCTTAAACCATACGGTCGATACGTGAATTGCAATAAAACGCTTTGTAGGATATTTACTTTTGCAATTCATGAAAGTTTTCGGACTGTTTTACGTCTCGCAGTTAATTTGGAGAATGGTCAAAGAGTGTATTTCAACCCAGAGAATACAGTATAGCCAATGGAAACATCGCCAGCAAAATTAACATTGACGAGTTTTTTCTCAACTGTCGTCAGTCATCTGTTTTGTTGACATTGCTCTATTCGGAAATACCTTTATATTATGCATAGAACGCATCGTCGAAGAAATAGTTACGAAAAAAGCAAGGTCCACCACCAGATTGACATCCACGTGTCTTATCAAATAATAGATTAGGACGAATTTATACAATCCACCCGAAAAACGACGATTGTTTCTACCTTCGGTTGCTATTGATTAATGTACGCGATTCAACTTTATTTGAGTCATTGCGTAATGTGAATGGTTCGATGTGTGCAAGTTTTGGAGAAGTAAGCCAGCAATTACAATTCCTGGAACACGTTAATCACTGGAATGAAAATGAAGTTCGCACAGTTTTCGCGATAATCATTTCGACATATCAGCCTTCAAATCCGTGTCTATTTTGCGATACGAACAAAAATGAAATTGCCGAAGACAGTTTACATCGTCTTCGCTAAAAATTGGAAATGGTACAATTACGGTTGATACTTCCAGTGGTTCGATATCAATTCCATCTTCCCTTTATCAATTCACGAAAGATGAACTCATCACAAATGTTCGGACATTGGACAAATTATCGTAACTATGATTCCTTAAGTGCACGCGTAATGTTAGCTGCGAAAAATACCGACGTTGTTGACTTAAACTGGAAGTTTCAAAGTCAAATTCCGGGAGACTTGCACTCATACAAATAGATCGATCATCTTGACAATGAAGACGACGCCCCAGTGGTATTTCTAAACTCTTTGGACAGGTTTGGTATGCCACCGCATCATTTGCGTCTCAAAGTAGGATACGTCTTTATTATGTTTCGCAATCTTCATGCGCCGGAACTGTGTAATACAACCCGACTGATTGTGACACAGCTATCGAATACAAGGAGGCAGAATCTTTGATTCTACGAATTTCTTTAAGTTCTAACGATTTGCCATTTCAGTTCTAACGTGAAAATTGCGTTGAGATGACAATCAACAGGACCTGAAGATAGTCGCATAGTGTGTAATTTGGCAATTTCACACGGCCGTGGCGTACTCACGAGTTGGAAAACCATCTTTTCTGTACACCTTAACAGAAACCCAAAAAAAATATGGTTTATAAAATTGCGTTGCATTGAAAATAAAAAAAACACCAAAAATTAAATGATGAATTTAACTTTCTTCTCATATATATATTCTCAGCCGTTGTCCTGCTTGAAATTATGTATGTATTTTGAAATAAGGTAATCTTTTTTTTTTGTTTTTATTTTCATGTAAGAATTTTATCCACATGTTAAATTAAAAAAATATATGTTTTTTTATATAGTATATATATATATAGTATATATATATATATATATAATATATATATAAGAGTGTCTATCAGCTAGAGTTATGTTATTTTTGTTCAGTTTTGTTTGTAATTTCATCATGGAAAGTCTTTCGTCTGAGTAAGGTCTATAAAGCATTTAACTGTATTATTGAAACTCATGTTTTATCACGTTCGCACGCTTTGATCAATTTATGGTCAACCACACCATCTTTAGACCCAATTATACCGCCATTCGCAGAAACGTTTTGACTCATTTTACGTTGGGATCTTAAATTGAAAGCGTACAAAATACAGCATGTTCAAGAACTGAAGCCGCGCGACCTTCCCAAACGACATCGCTTTCAAGAAGGTTCACCGTTTTCGAGACAAATTTTGTTCAGCGAAAAGGCCCATTTCTGGCTCAATGCGTATTTGAACAAGCAAAATTGCCGCAATTGGGATGTAAAGCAACCTGAAGATATTCATAAGCTCCAATTTCTTCCAGAAAAAGCAAAGGTTGAGTAATTTGTGGGCCGATGGAATCATCGGTCCATATTTCTTCTATTTGATGCCTGAAATTGATGCCCGTGATCTCGCCGATATTTGTTTTCAACAGGAACACACCCTGTTAGTATTGTTCCTGTGGAGACATTTATAAAGTCTATGCAGACAATCTCGCTTCGATTCAGGCCTTAGAGCAAAACATCACGCGTGTCATTTACCAGTTCGAAATTTTCGAACGAATCGAAAATTGGACTCCACTAATGAACCATCAGAGACGTGGCCGCGGCCAACATTTCTTCAAAAAATAAATGCCAAAGAATGTTCTTTCGAATGATAATAAACATTCCTCCTACATTGAAGTTTCTGTGTTTTTTCTTTAAAAACTTTGAAAACCTCGAAATAGATCTCCCTTCATACATTTTATGTATACATATATATATTTATAATCGCTTAGATTCCGATCCTCTGATTAACGGTTTGCACCTTAAGGTATTTCCCTAGCTTTGATTGTAATAGTAAAACCTGTTCGGTTGCATCCGAACATAGCCGTTTCTTACTTGTCGTTGATGTCGTTATCGTATGGCTCCGTACAAACATATAATTTTTGGTCACATCTAGTGAAAGGAATTGAGTTATTTTTCATTTAGGTAAATCGTTACGTGAATATTTGTTCAATTTAAGAATACGATTTAAGTAAAGTGGTACACATTTATATATTATATATTTGCCTTTTTCTAAAAATCCGTTGTAAATTCATGATATTTGACATGATTTGCGACTAAGGTATATCACTGCATAGAAGATGGGGCGATGATCCGATTTCGCCCATTTTCATAGATTTTTTAATACATACCATCTATAAAAATTTTATAAAGTCTTACTTAAAAAGCCGAATATCTCGAGAAGTGTTAATGATAGCGATTTTGACATCGGACCTTTTTTATAGCAAATAAAATTTCCTAACAATTTGACATTTAAATTTTTTCTATAGCTCTTGCCATTTACGAGATATATACAAAAAAATGCGAAATTCTTGGAAAAATCGGGTTTAGAGCACCGTACGTTGCACTGTGCACTTTTGTAGAGTGAACAATTCTGAGAAATATGCGTCTTAAGTCAAAGCGATGCAACAAAATACCTCTGATCTGTAGGAATTTAAAGATAAAAACTCACGATTGTAGTGTATTTTCTATGGAAAATTTTTACAGGCCTTGGTCCAGTTCTTAATGTTAATATTAAGGACTAAAACTTTCAGGAAATTTTTTTAGGGTATTTCCAGGTTTCCAATAGTTAAAAAAACACCCTAATGTACATATAATATAATAGTATTATATCTCGATTATTTTTAAGTGTTACAAGTAATAGGTAGATGAACTATTATATTCTTTATATCATGTTTAAAACTTAATTAATAAATAAATCACCCGTTGTCTTTGTTAAGTGGAGTGTAATACGAAGGGCATAGTGTTAATATTCACTAAAAATATGTACATTTTTGCAAATTTGATATCGAAATGTTTGAAATTTTTTATTTGCAGATATATACTCAACGCAAACATCCTCAAACTATTCACCGTCTGTGTCGGATGGCACCTTAACACCAAATTCGTTACAAAATCATGAACACATAACACCACATCTTGCTCATCTACAAACCATGCAATACTTTCCGCAGCAGCGTTCCGACGGAGGTGTTAATCAAAACGAAAATCAAGGAAAACGAGTTAATATTGACGGAAACGAAATGGAAGGTAATGAAGATGCCAAACTAACAGAAAAAAGTTCTGCGGAGACACTTAACACAACTAAACTTGAAGAAAACAATGTTAATTCGAATATTCAACACAAACGACAAGTGCGCCTTCATCGGCAGCACCTTTACCACCATGGAGAGTATCACACTGCGAAGCTTGTTACAAAACTGAGAAAAATCGAAAGAGTCGCGACAAAGTTTGATAAGTTGACAGGAGATGGCATTAAGGGAAGCAACGTTGATGGGTCTTATCAATGTCAGTTCTGTGAAAAATCATTTCCGCGTCTTGGTTATTTAAAAAAACACGAACAGGTAAGACTCAGTAAGAAAGGGGTCATAATACATTTTATAATATAAGAAAAATTGAAATTTTTATGTTTATATCCATTTAGTTATGTATAAGATGAGTAGAAGATTCGGAATAAATTTCTTATTAATTATAGCAATATGGTATGTTACTTCCTAAACCAGCTTAACGTATGCAATAAAAATATAAAATATTTTTGGTAAATCCCTTACGACTCTTGTTCATTGTACTTGAATATTTGCTTACATTGGTTTATGTAAAAAACTATTAATGATAATAACAATTTCCATGATGAAAGAGAAGGACAATTCTTGGTATGTACTTTGGAAGATAATAAAACTTAATCTGTTGTTCTTCTTCTTTATTGGCTAAGACACCACTTACGCGGTTATAGCCGGGTTAACAACAGCGCGCCAGTTGTTTCTTATTTTCGCTACGTGGCGCCAATTGAATATTCCAAACGAAGCCAGGTCCTTCTCCACTTGCCCTTCCAACGGAGTAGAGGTCTTCCTTTTTCTCTGCTTCCCCCGCCGGGTACTGCGTCGAATACTTTCATAGCTGGAGTGTTTTCGTCTATTCGGACAACATGACCTAGCCAGCGAAAACGCTGTCTTTTTATTCGCTGAACTACGTCAATGTCGTCATATATCTCATACAGCTCATCGTTCCATCGAATGCGATATTCGCCGTGGCCAACGCGCATAGGGCCATAAATCTTGCACAGAACTTTTCTCTCGTAAACTCGCAACGTCGACTTATCAGTTATTGTAGCAGTACGGGAATTTTGAGTCACTTATAGAGTTTCGTTTTTGTTCGTCGAGAGAGGACTTTTCTTCTCAATTGCCCACTCAGTCCGAAGTAGCACGTGTTAGCAAGATTTATCCTGCGTTGGATTTCCAGGCTGATATTGTTGGGGGTATTTACGCTGGTTCCAAGATAGACGATGTTATCTACGACTTCAAAGTTATGTCTGTCAACAGAGACGTGAAAGCCAAGTCATGAGTGCGACGACTGTTTGTTTGAAGACAGGAGATATTTCGTCTTGCCTTCGTTTACTGCCAGACCCATTTGCTTTGCTTCCTTGTCCAGTCTGGAGAAAGCAGAACTAACGCCGCGGGTGTTGAGTCCGATGATATCAATCACATCGA
>CM050323.1:80781147-80810604 GCA_027475135.1 Bactrocera correcta | reverse complement strand
AGATGTGGGCGGAAATATTTGGTTGCCCACACTATGGCTAAAAGCTCTTTCTCAATAGTGGAATAGTTAATCTCACTCTCAGATCTACTTGCGTAGGAAATAGGTTTGTCACTACCTATGTGCAATGTTACTTGCGTCTGTTGTGAGTAAAAATGGCTTTGTGAAATCAGGGTATTGGAGTTTTGGATCGTTCCTTAAAATGTTCTTGCATGTTTCGAAAGCTTCTAGATAGTATCTGGCGTTTAATGTTATGCTTCTGCCCTTTTTTAAGCATTCTGTCATTGGTTTTGCAAGTCTTTTCAGGTTCGGGATAAACTTCCTATAATAACTAAGTAGTCCTATGAACGATTTTATTTCACGATTAGTTCGTAGTATTGGAAATTTCTGGATAGCTTCTATTTTTGTCGGATCCGGTTTTATGCCTTCCGTCGTAACTACGTGTCCTAAAAAAGCAATTTCTTTTCGCATAAACTCTGACTTGTCCATCTGGACCTTAAAATTTGCATATCTTAACTTTAGAAAGACTTTTTCTAGATTCTCAATATGTTCCTGGAGGGACGTCGAAAATATAATAATGTCATCTAAATACACTAGACAGATTTTTCCAACCAAATCATTTAGGACATTATCCATAACCCTCTGAAAGTTGAGGGTCAGTTTTTTAAGCCTAAAGACATTTTTACGTATTCGTAGTGACCTCCTTCCACAGTAAAGGCTGTTTTTGGTATGTCCCGTGGATCCATTTCAATTTGATGGAAGCCACTTGCTAAGTTCAAAGTCGAAAAGTAAAGGCATTTGCCCAGTTTATCCAAGATCTCAGATATGTTCGGGAGTGGGTACCTGTCCGAGACGGTTTTCTCGTTCAACTTTGTCTTCCCCAATGCGTCCTTCTTTTTTTGAACAGTCCATACTGGAGAGCTCCATGGGGAAAAGCTCGGCTTTATAATCCCTTGCTCCAGCATCTCTGATATCTGTCTTCGAACTTCCTCTTTGTGAACGAAAGAATACCTGTAAGACCTAGAATGAATAGGATTATCGTCCGTCGTCCTAATTCTGTGTTTTATTTCATTTGCAAACGTCAACTTTTCATCCTCTCTATAAAAGATATCACTTTATTTAGTACATAGTTTCAAAAGTTTATGCTTTTCTTTGCCATTCAGATGTTCCATTCGGAGTAAGTCAGATAAATTTGCAATTCTTTCACTGTTTGATTTGCAATGCATATTAATGTTATTAAGTTCGACGAAGTTTTCTGAATCATACGGATTTGTTTTCAGGGGGTTTCTCTAGGAAAATTGTTTGGTCATTCCCCGTGGGATTAACTACTTCTATTGTACTAAACCAGTCTTTCGCAAAGTATATGCCTGGAGAAATAAATAAGCCGTTGTCCAAAGTTATTGTATTTTTCATAATATCTCCTTCCTTAGAATCAACTGGCAGTTTTACGATTTGTTTCGAATTTGCCTCTATTGTGAATTTATCAGAGGAAAAATTTGGTTTCATTTTAAGAGGTATTGTAATATTACATATTTGTAATTAATTTTTTAAAATTGATCTTGATTTTAGCTTTAATTTTTGTCAGAAAATCTAACTCTAATAGTCCGTCAAAATAATCATGGAATTTAAAAACTAAGAATGTAAGAGTTCCTGTTTTCCTAATTTCTTTGTAAATAGGTAATGTCACTTGCTTGTCAATTATATATTTATGTAAGATGGTAGATATAGTTATTGGAATACTGTTCCTGATATCTAAGGGGTTTATAAATTCCGGGTTTTTAAATGAAGAAGAAGCTCCGGTATCTAAATATTAGGAATCTTAATTGTCTGCCAAATGGAGAGCTTATACTGATATAGGGTAAAATACTACCATGTTTATTGCAGTCTATATATCCTGTTTGTTTCTTGAGGCTAATTGTAAAAAATCCTGATTATCGTCAATATTGTAATTTTCATATTGGTCCAGGTTTATCTTGTTAGCGTGGTAGAGACATGGGATAGAGCTTTCATTTCGAAGACTTTTAAATTCGTTAATATTATTCACTTCATTCCTATTTATTATCCTACTAAATTGAGTGCTTGAGCTGGTTTTAAATTTGTTTGTGCTCTTTTTTAAATTAAATTAAATTTTTAAAATCCACTTCTGATATCCATAGGTTCTGGTGGAAGCTGTGATTGTCTCCAATTTGTTTGTCTCGAAAAATTATCGAAGCGTTGGCTGGGTTTAAAATTTGAAAAATTCTCTCAGTGTACTTCGGAATTTTGGGGTAACAAATTACGATTCTGATTGTTTGAATTTGGCTAAAAATTATTGTTATTAACATAGAAAGGTCTGGTTGAAAAACTAAAATATCTTTTAGGTTGGAAATAATATTCTTGTCTTGGTGCATTATTTACAAAATTTTGTGGATATTTAGGATATGGATTATATTGGTAATGTGGTCTCTATTGAGGATATATGGGTTTATTCAAATTGGACCTAATATAATGAATATTATTTTCTCTGATTCAGTAGTCAAGAGCAATCGGCAATGATTCTGGTCTCATTGCTCTAATCGTAGATCCCAAAGGTTCCCGTACACCGGACAACATTTCAGAAAATAGACTTCTCTTTGCATTAATTACGTTAGTGTCGGACTCATGGATAGATAAATTATTAGACAAGGCTGATTGGATTTCCATTATTTCGCTGTAATATTTTTTAATTGGTTTTCCGTATTGTTTTAAACAATGAAGATCTCTAATTAGGGATGTTTTTATCCTTTTATTTTTATAATGCGATATCATTCTCTGATCTCATCCCAATTGAGGGATGTGAATGTGAAGAAGTATTTCTTCCACATTACTAATGAATTCGTGGAGCAATCTTGGATTACCATCAATTGATTGCATTTGGAATTCTAAGTGAGTTAAATGTGTCGATATTATTCATGTTGTTACTATTAGTTGTCGTTTGAGTCCCTGCTATACTTGGAACTTCTGTATTTGAAAGCATATTAAAATTTAATGTAATGTCCTCGGATATAACGGGTAGGCTTCTTGACTTAAAAATCTTAAAACTTTTAGGATATGGAAAGTATCTAGATTTACTACTCATCAAAAATAATAACTTGTTTTATTTACATAAGATAATTTGGTTCCGATTGATAGGAATTTGGAATTAAATTTTTTTTTTGTTTTTTCTATTATATATGTAATTCATTTTTATTTGACTTTTCCAATATGCTCTTGATATTTGTTCTTTGTCCGATATTCCTTCGAATTTTTGAACAGGCGGCCCCTTATGTGGTCCAAGGATTTAATTATTAACAAAGATATTATTTTGTTAGCAGTTTTAGTTAAGTTTCAACCCGAACCATTGGCTTTTCGACTGCGCCAGTTATGTTACTATGTTCCTTCGTTAAATAAGACATCTTATCTCCTTGAAGGTTACACCAATAATAATCTTTATTTTTAAATTAATTTTACATGAAGATAAATAAGTAAAAAAAATTTGATGAGTCAAGAAACATACAGTAAAAATTAAAACAATAACTGTATAAAAGTTGGTAAACAGGAAGTAAGTATCAATTACGATTGTTGCAATGTTTCAAATTTGATGGGTCAATAAAAATAATAAAGTACAATAAGAAAATAAATTTAATGATTTGTTGTTATTGTTTTATTGGTGTCTTCTGGGTTTTGTTGGGGGTTGATGTGAGGATATAACTCGTGCACTAAAATTCTGAAAAATGCTCTAAAATAATATCACTTTGTTAATAGCACAATAACTTTTTTAGCTTCAAGAGGGTCGAGTTGGGTCACTCTTTGATTCATTCAGTTTTTTTTTATTGTTTTCTCTGCTCCTTTTGTAGCAAATAGTTGAACGTGCGCCAATTAAAATAAACCACACGCGTGGCCGGTATGCAAATATCTTCGTAACGTCGCTGTTTACAGTTATTTTGGGTGATGCTCTTTTTGGTTTTTTTTGCACCCTATGTTGTTTTTGTGTCTGCACGTATATTTTTTTAAATAAATTACTTTTTTCATAACTTTTCTAAATCTCGCTTTTTTTTCTTTTTCACATTTATTCATTTCTGCATTTAAACATAAACATTTAGACAAATGCTCGTATTTTTCTACATTTTATGGAAATTTTACTAATTTATTATCCAGTTCCACCGACAAAAAAATATAAAAAAAGAGTTGCCATTAACTTGCTTTATTTTGGGTATTATAAAAATACCAAACTAATTTAAAAAACAACGGGTGTAATTTTAAAATTTTTTCTTACACTCGTTTTTACCGCAGATTATTTTGGAATTCTGAGAATGAAATTCTACTTAATAATTATAAAACACGGAGTTCAGCAGCAAAGAGAAGTCATTTAAATTTTAGCTCTTTACTAAAAAGGAGGACAGAGTAAAATTAGGTAAAATTATGCTCAGAGTATTTAAATTCCTCAATGAGGACATTTGGCGTTTGTCATCTTAAACTCGAGTTTCCTACGTAACTCAATTACAACACTTTAACTCTATCCTAAGAATTCAATATTTATAAATATAATAGCCCTTAAGCGCACGTACCCAAAACAACTATTTTACGCCAATTGCCAAAATTTTTGAGAGCGTAACTGCCGCACTCTCTACGTCAATAGTAAATGCACATAAAATTGTGCCAGTAAACCGCCCACCTTGGTTGGTATACTTTTACTATACTTATGGATCCAAACTTTTGCCAACTTTACTTCTATGCCTACTTTTACTCTTTTTCTTATCGCTTCTTCTTTTCTATTTTTCTTTTGCTTTGCAGCTGTGAGAACGTCTTGACTTGTCCCATACGACCAATTGGTTCCGGCAAGGAGCACTGCATTGATTGGCTTGCCGTCTACGATGGTCGTGATGCACATTCACCACTTATTGACAAATTTTGTGGGCTGGGCTAATTTCCGTTTAGCATTATTGGTAAGTATTATCTTCTTTAGCTATGGAACAAGATTACATACATGGTTTGTATATCAAAAAGTTCTAAACACCCAATCTGTGATGAAGGGAAAAATCTTAAAAAACAAAAATGAAAAGAGTTAGAAAGGATTATATTGATTATTACCAACAGAAGTGATATTTGTGATCTTATGATATGATAGTTTCAGTATAGCTACGCCGGCAGAGTGGTATCATGTTCACACATTGAAAAGGCTCATGAAACTGTCCCTATTTTAAGGTATTATGATAAAAAGGATAAGTAAACTCTCTCTCGGCTAAAAAGTATTTCAAGCTCTTCGACAGTTTTTCCAATCTTCGAGTTTTTTGCTACAAATAACAGCAATACGAATTTTTGCGAATTATAACTTAGGTTATTGCAAATCCTGATGACTGTTATCATCGCCTTATTTATATTCATATTCGACCAAAAAACGTTAACTCCATAATATTATTATGGTAGAAAAAATATGAAATAAACTTCAAAAAGTTTGAGGTCATAATATCTAGTTAACAGTTCCTTTTTGGATAAAAATGGGATATCTCTAAGGTATCTAATTTAGAATAAAGAAGTCAAAAATAAAGTCTATGAATGTTTTGAAATTGAATAAAAAAGCTTTCTTGAAAACTCGTGATACCGACTCATCAGCTGTTGGCTTTACTTACTTCTCAATTGTCTACTTAATCTGAAGTAGCACCTGTTGGCAAGCGTTGCTGTTAATTCTGGTTCCAAGTGACACAAATACACATGCTTGTATAAACGAACTTTTATTTTAAATTTATTTTAAAAGAACAATTAATAAAGGAATACAAAAATAACTTCGTATAATTTTACAGCATCGACCCGTCTTCGATGGTTGTTGCTCTTCGACTTCTTTGAATCACTCACGCGGAGTCGTATCTTCTGTCACATCAACTCAGAGACGTATTTTGTGGCAAATACGCTCAGAGGCGCATTTTTGTGGCGTGACACAAGAAAGATGAAATATCGACAATTTCGAAGTTATGACTGCCAACAGTGAAAGTGGAAGCCAAGTGGTGAATATTATGACTGCTTGTTTGATGACAGGAGATATTTCGTCTTGCCCTCGTTCACCACCAGACCCATTTGCTTCGCTTTCTTATCCAGTCAGGAGAAAGAGGAACTAAAGGAATTTCCTTAAATAAATGTTTCAGTCGATTACGACAATCAAAATCATTTTTTACTTAAAACTATTTACAAATTCATATATGAAGACTTCTGTTTGTTCGAATGTCAAACAGAAGCATATTTCCTCAGCCACACAATACAGATTAATTGCGCAACTATGCACGTCTACCAATGCACATAAATAGACATGTACGAATATATACATATATACACTCATATACACATACATATGTACATAGCATAGAATACGTCAAGCGAGGTTTGTGCGTCAAACTTTAAATGGCATTTGGCAGCCGGTAAACAGGAATCATCAAATATCAGCATATTCAGCTCAGAAACAACAATAAAGCCCAACCAAGTGTCAGGAGACCTCTTTTTAGTATTAATATCGTTTTTATTCTTTTCGTTGTTGTCACATATGTTTCAATATTACAAAAATTCTGAATTATAACAATGTTAAAAAAAATCCATATTGTGTGTATCCAACCGACGCCACTCGACGATTCTCTTCTTGTATCGATGCCACCTCTTGGCTATTCCTTTTTTTACCCAGGTTGCCAGATTGTTGACAGTCGGCCTTTCCTGACAGGAACTCGACCTCGATTTCGGCGCCATCGTAGTCTTCGGGGACTAGTTCGTCATCAAGTTCGGGAGTTTAAGTTTGCTTGACTCGTAAACGGATGAGAAAGTTCGCGATTTTATTGGCATACCCGGCACGTCTTCTATTAAATACCGATCATTATTCAATACCTTCGCGATACGATAGGGTCCACGATATTTCGGTTCTATGACTACTACATCGTTTTCGTGATATATACAAGGAAGAAAATGCCTTTCATCGAATAGTTTTTTCCATTTTTCTCTTTCGCGCTCGTTATTTTTGGATGCAAGCATACGTTTTTCAACTATCAGAATATTATTGATAGATTCGCCTACGCCTTCATGTACGGCGGCAACTAACTGATTGTATGCAAGATAGCGTAAGCTAAAGTCAAAAATGAGTTCGTTTGGACTATAACCCGACGTTTTATTTTTCTGCGAGTTAATAGAAAATTGCAAATTTCGTAACATTATGTCCCATTCTTTTTGAATATCTACAGACGTCCGCAAAGAATTAAGGATTGTTTGATTTGCGCGTTCGACTTGACCGTTCGACCGCGGGGTACGTACAGCCGTTTAAACGTGTTCTATGCCCTTCTCTTCGCAATAGGCCGTAAATGTGTTGGATGTGTAAGCGGTACCACGACCAGAAATTAGTTTAGCCGGTAACGCAAAATAGCTAGTTATCTCGTTTAAGGTATTTATTACGTGAATCGTCCGCGTGTCGCGGACCGCTTTAACTATAAGATACTTAGAAAAGGCATCGGATATAGACAAAATGTAACAATTTCCGTTCTTACTGCGAATGAATGGACCTAGGTGGTCAACGTGAATTACGCGAAACGGTATCGGTTCTATCGGATCGTAGTGCATTACACCTTCGACTTTACCGGATTGGGCTTTTCGATAGCAACAATCAATACACGCCGCGATGTAATTCTTTAGGTATTTACGCATTTGGGGAAACTAAAACTTACTACGAATGATGGTTATGGTCTTCTCTAACGCATGATGACCCATCTTGTCGTGGCACAGTTGAACAATACGCCATCGTACAGCTTTTGGAACGACAAACTTAAGGCCATCGTCTTCTAAGCGATAAATGCGGTGATTTCGGATTCGAAAATATTTCTTGATTTCTGTTTCTCGATCAGATTTAACATGACCTCGTAGAAGGTAACTTCTCGTCTTGAATTTGCATAGTGTAAAGCCAATCGTTGACGTCGGCTTGTACCTCGAGGATAGAACCTACCGGTTCCACGTTTTCAGCGGGCTGGTCAGGTGCTCTACTCTTGGCATCTACGTGTGGTAGGTTGTAACCTTCCCCCCCAAAACCCTACTAACTGCACGCGCAGCATGTGTGCCAATTGTTTTGATCCTCACCCTGCATTTGTCAACTCTTGCCCAACATACCAACAGCAAAAAAAAATATTAAAAATTAAAACCCAAAACAAATGCAGTATGTTTGAAGCACGACGTATTTTTAGGCAAAATAATCCACTTATTTGTGAATCCTCTTACGCCACTACCCTCTCTTCAAATCTTCATTTAAACCTTGACAAATCTAGTATTCAAAATAACAAAATCAGTTCTACGCCCTTTTCCTCCTCCCCTTCTAATCATTCTCAACTCACAATTAACTATAATCTAACTACTGACTCTCAGAGCATAACAGAAGCACACGTTCCACTAAACAACAATACCTTTGACAACAACATTCCTCCCCACTTCCCGCAAATAACATCATAATCAATAATCAACACTTAACCACCGACAACGACAATCAACTTAATGAGAGCTCTGTTAACATTAGCAACAACAATAATCATAACAATGTCATATTAAATACTCCCGTCCTTCATTCTTCCTCTAATTCTCTCTCACAAATCTTCTCTTATCTATCAGAAGATCAACATAGCCCAGAAAATATTCACTTATTAAACATAACTCCAAATTCAACCTCTAACGACTCTTAATTCACTATTTGTGATACACTGAGAGAATGTATTTTAATAGTGCATTGATAAGTTTTCTCTTAGTTGCTGTAATGCTGAAAATTCTGCAATGGAATATTCATGGTTATTATAACAACTACTCGAACTGGGAAATATTAATAAAAAGCAATTACCAAAGATAATTTGTCTCCAAGAGACTCACTGTAAATATAACTCAATGCCAACTATACCCAAACAATACAACGGTCATTTTCATAATTTTAGTCATAACACCTCTGCTAAGCAGGGTACAGCCTTATTGATTCACAAGAGCATACCATATAAACTTATCAACATTAATTCAAGTACTTCTGCCGTCGCAGCTGAAATAAATCTTAAAGTAAAATTCACTGTAATTTCTACTTACGTTCCCCGACAACATAATCTTCTTACTTCTGAGCTTTTCAACATCATAAACGTAACTAACAACCCAATGATAATAATTGGCGATCTGAATGCGTGGAGCCCACTTTGGGGCTCACCAAATCAAAACCCCAAAGGAGTAATCATTGAAGACTTTCTTTTAGCACCCAATCTCTCTATCCTTAATGATGGTTCGCCCACGCATTTCAGCACGCACAACTCGTTAACTCATATTGATTTGTCCCTATGCTCTTCCCAACTCGTCCCTATATGCAAATGGTACGTTATTAATGATTTGCATAATAGTGTCCACTTCCCCACAATAACATCGGTAACAATTAATCGGTGTACTCTACACCGCACAATTCCACTTTTCAATACCAAATGAACCTTTGCTGGCTTCTGGTCTTCGAACTTTAATGACGCAAACTTCTCCTCTACTTTTCGTTTAACTAAAAGCACTTCCCTCGGCCAATCCGTAAATATTTGCTCTAACTACAAATTTAGCATAATCGACTCCCCATTTCTTTCAAATGAATTAGACAACTGTTTAAAGTCATTCACTGCCCCATGCTTGTTAACACGTCAACCACCTTCAGAAAACGGCTTAACAATCTTTTCAGCAATATCTTCGATACAGGTATTATCCCACATTCCTTTAAAACGGCTACGGTCATCCCAGTAAAGAAACCCAACAAAGATGCTCGGCTGGTAGATTCCTACCGCCCCATATCGTTGCTTCCCTGTATTAGTAAGCTACAAGAAAAAATGGTCTCAAAGAGGCTAATGTGGTATTTAACATCCTCAAAGGCACTTTCACTTAACCAATTCGGCTTTCGTCCAGGGACAAGCACGATGGATGCACTCTATTATATCGATCATCTCATTTCAAAAAGCCTACATCCAAAAGTCACCTTTCTATTCTCTCAGTAGATTTCGAAAAGGCTTTCGATAGAGTGGGTGTTCACGTTGTTCTAAACAAGCTACTTGAACTCCAAATAGGCCCAAAAATGTACAATTATATTAAATCTTTTCTGACATCGCGATCAATACGCAGCAGGGTAAACAGCACACACTCATCAATTTATCCACTTTTTAATGGGATACCTCAAGTATCTCCGCTTTCAACGACGTTGTTTTTGATCGCATTCGACGAGCTTGGCAAATCACTATGCGCCCAAAGGGAATCAGCCATTGCTTCTTTGTGGACGATTTATACCTCACGTGCAACAGAAAGGACACTAAAGACACCCACATTAATTTTGCAAACGCGATATCATCAATAAGCCCTTGGTGTCAATATTCTGGAGCAAAGCTATCACTCGAAAAATGCAAGCATTTTCACGTTTGTCGGAAACATCTTTGTGACCCCATTACAATTAGGATTAATAACTTCACTTTAGAAAATGTTAAACACCTAAAAATTCTAGGTATAACTTTTGATTGTAAGCATAATTTTAAGGAACACTGTATTAATTTAAGATCTAGCCTAGTTGCCAGACTCAACCTCATAAAATACCATTCCTCCAACAAAAGTCACATACATACCAACTCCCTCCTCAATATCACGCAGCTCACATTGCTCTCTAAAATTGACTATGGATTGGCAATTTATGGCCAATGCTCCAAACCAACCTCCTTCGTAATAAGTGACCATATCATGCAGCCATAAGATGCAGCCTCAGAGCACTTAGAACCACGCGAACTGAAAATCTACTGGCCGAAAGCGGCTTTCTCACTATTCAAGACCGAATTCAATATGTACGATGCCGTCAAATCCGAATCATTTACTCGTCAAAAAACTCGGTCATGTATAGAGAGATCAAGTTACTAAAACAGCGAAAACGCAAGATGAAATTTTCATCCGCTCTTTCATGCATGCTTAATATAGCATCGGCAAGTGAAATCCAAACGGCTCCACCTCCAACTTGGAATCAGCCTCCATGGCATTTGCAAAATAAGTCCTTCCTCGACGGTCTTACAGTTCATAGGAAGCAAAACACCAACGTAGTTACCTATAAGCAATTGTTCTACGAAATTACTGACCGATTCTTGAAGGAAAACTGGATACTTCTTTTCACAGATGGTTCAAAATCAACAGACGGAACCGGTTTTGCAGTCGTCAACGCTAACGGAATCTTATTAGCACAAGGAATCTTGCCAATGGTTGCAACAGTTTTGGACGCAGAAGTGCAGGGCATACTGTCTGCTTTTCTTCTAGTTAGAGCTTCTAAAAACAAATTTATTATATGCATAGACAGGCTTTCGGTGTTTGAAGCTACTAAATCCGCACGGAACTCTGCGGAACCTATTGCCGCCATACAGGAACTCATCATTCAACTAGAGAAAAGAGTCAAACTGATGTGGGTTCCTGGCCACGCCGGAATCAATGGAAATGATCATGCAGATAAAGCTGCCAAATCAGCTATAAAAGCTCCAGTTTTCACTTTCATGCCAATCTCAACCAAAGCAGTGGCATACTTTTCGCGTCTAATACAGCGTACCAACGATGTGCTATCAAATGGGCAAACTATTCCCACACGTATAAGACCTATAATCCAAACAGATCGAGGATCAGGCTCCCCACGACGACTACAACACACATGAACAAATGTTTCATCCGCTTCAGATTTGGGCACACTAGTCTAACTCACGCTCATCTACTGGTAAACGAATCTCAACCAGCCTGTCAATTTTGTCGCAATGCTCCCTTAACCATTTCCCATATCCTTAAATACTGTTCCCATCTGACAAATCACAGATCTTCCTTTTTTCCGAACCTCACCCCGTTAGACTTGCTAAGTACTCCAAGTGAGAAAAATATTAAACTGTTATTTGAATTTTGTAAAACAATACATATTGATAACTTAATTTAAACTGTTATACACCTTAAGCCGATAGCCCTGGCAGCTAGTGCCTAATTAATTATAATTTCAATTGTAATTAATTTAAATAAATAAATAAATAATTTTTATCGATTGTTGTGTCGGCACGTTTGCTTAAAGCATTTTCGACACGACAACCACCGTTCTCAATCACTAGTCGACTACCGTTTCTACATAAACAGTTAGTTCCAAGCAAGATATTTTTGTCTAATAAATTTTCTTTCACGATTAAAATGTCACTTTCAAACTTCTCATTGTCGATTTCGACGATTGCGATTATTTTTGCATCGCAGACGTATTTACCTTGTACTGATACTATCGAGTTTTATCGCAAAACTTTCTTTGACGAGAGTACGACTGCTTCCCGGATCTACGAAAGTATTTTTACTTACACCATTAACTTTAATATTCTTTAAAATACCGTCAGAGATTTCTTTTTCCACTGGCTCGATTGCCCTTACAGTGTTTGATTTTTCGGGACACTTTTCGGTTGTATGGTTAGTGCGTTGACATTTTCCACAACGAATTTTTTTCTGTGGCTCCGGGCATTTAATGGAATAATGCTCCGTTTTTGAACAGTTGTAACACTTTATATTCTCATTCGATTTAGGAATTGTGTTCCGCGTACCGAACGTAGAATTTATGGATTGTATTGGCTTTGGTTTAGAATGCGTGTTTATTTTATTGAATAGTTATTTATATCACGCAACAAATCAATACACAGTGTATAACTGTTCAAACATTTTTTTTTTCAAATCACTATCATTAATACCGTTGATGATGTAAATAACAATATCGTTTTCAAAAATACCACATTTATTGCCGTAAGCTACCATGAGACATTTTTATATGGGCATCGGCGACACTGTGTAACGTTGGAAAATTTTCAATAAATCAGTTTGAAAACGCGGACCAGGTCGTGTATAAGTTAACACACATAGCCAAACCACCATCTGCTTATTCATTTCACCTGTAGTGCATCGAAGTGCTTACGATGCAACTTACCTTCCGCGCATAATAACAACAGCAATAACAACAGTATGCGAAATTGAAAGGAAAGTGCTGACGCTTTGTCTGCGGAGTAGCGTGTGACAGCAATAACGACAACAACGGCGAACCGCAGTGGCAGCGGCAGCGACGCTTAGGGTAGCGTTAAGTTAGGAATTGGCTTTTGTCTAGGGAAATAATTAGTCTAAGACCGACTCTGTAATCGAAAAGATTTGGCTGCTCCTGCATAGCAGGAGAAATAAAAGTTTAAAAAACTATAAGTGAATAGACTTCATAATTGGCGCCCAACGTGGGGCCACGCGCGGAAAACGATACGGTAAAATCCTTATAAAAGGATAATAGTCTAACAATTCGCAAGGTGGCCGCGAGCTCGATACCCGCGAGTAACAATCAAAATTTTAATTAAAAATAAAAACAACGCTTAAATCAACAAGCTTAAGGATTTGCACGTCGCGCCTAGACGTAGCCAGCGAGGGACTGAGGAGAGAATCGGACTTAGCTGTGGACATCCCCATTACATATAAAATAATAAAATATGATAATTTTTCACATGTAAGTAAAGTGCTCGCTTTCGAATAAATAAATTTTTTCCTTAACTTGTGTGCGTGGATCAATTATAGTTATCTGAATAAGCGACGCTATTACTGCTCAGGAGCCCGACATAGTTAGTGTGTGATCGTTTTTGTGTAAACCATGGACGCACAAACGATGCAGGGCTTAATAACAGCAGCCATAAGGACTGCCACTGAAATAACAAAACGAGATTTCCAAGGAACCATTGACTCATTGACTGACAGACTGGCGACTTTAGAGACCCCTACAAGGGTATTATAATATGCGCCTGTTACAATCACAGGCAATGTTCAATGTGACGAATCTCTGGACGTGATAAAATCGCTGCCCGAATTCAACGGGACGCAATCACGATATGTTTCGTGGAGAAATGCCGCTCAGGCAGCGTATAAGGTGTATGAGCAATATGACGGTAGTTCCCGTCACTACCAAGCGGTAGCGATCATAAGGAACAAGGTTACAGGAACAGCTGACATAGTGCTTGCTTCTTTCAACACGGTTCTAAATTTCAAGGCGATTATCGCCAGACTAGATTTCACTTACTCTCATAAGAGACCCCTTCATATGATTGAGCAAGAGATGTCGACGTTGCGTCAGAGCAACAAGAACATCCCGCAGTTCTATGATGAAGTAGAACGAAAACTTACCTTGCTCGTAAACAAAACAGCGATGTCGTATAGTGGAAACGCTGAGCTAATCGGCACTCTTAATCAAAAATATCGACAAGATGCGCTACGAGTGTTTACTTCAGGTCGTAATAAGCCTCTATGCGATGTTTTGTTCTCCTCGAGGCCTGCCGATATGCCCACAGCGCTAGCCCTTGCACAAGAGCTAGAAGCTAACCAAGCCAGATCTGCATTCGCCTATTCGTTCCTCAATAGGAAGGAGCGACCGCTTGGAGCCATTCAGAGGGCAACCCCATTCATCCCCCAGAATCTCCCTCAATATCGAAGAATGGAAGCCACCCGACAGGATGTGACACCGATGGAGGTCGATCCATCCCTTTCATACCAATCGATTAACCAAAGCCAGGGAACCCAACCAGGATTCACTGTGAATCCTCTTTCTCAGAGGAATCCGTTAAATACTTACCGGTCCCAAGGAAAGCAAGAAGTAGCTCAAAAGAGGCGAGTGGAAAGCGACAGACAGACAGCACCAAAGGTGCAGCGCATAAACCACCTAGGAACGCAGGGATATGGGGACGAGAAGCAAGGGTGTGATGAAGACTATAGTGGTGACCAGAATATTAATAACGGCGAGGACAAACAGTACGTTTGACTTCTTTAGAGAAATAGGTGCAGACCTAGACATGAAGAACGGGATTATTCACTATAATGGTAAAAGAGAAACTTTTAGGCATTTCCCTTGTCGAGACGTGAACGCTATTCTGTTTGCTAATAATAGCGAAAATCGAATATCAAAGTTAATAAAGGAGCATTCAGGAGTGTTTGCCGCACCAAATGAGTCATTGCCTTATAATACAAATATCGTAGGAATAATAAGAACCGTTGATGACAACCCAGTCTATTCCAAAAGCTACCCATATCCAATGGCTTCAGCCGACTTCGTAAATCCAGAAATATCCGATCTGCTCCGCAACGGCATAATAAGACCTTCACGGTCACCGTATAATAATCCAATATGGGTTGTAGGAAAAAGGGGACTTACTGAATCTGGAGAAAAAAACATGCGCCTGGTTATTGATTTCAGGAAGCTTAATGAAAAAACGATAAGCGATAGATATCCCATTCCCGAGACTTCAGTCATCTTGGCTAATCTGGGGAAATCATCGTTTTTTACCACTCTTGATCTTAAATCTGGGTTTCACCAGGTAAGACTAGCAGAACGGGACAGAGAAAAGACAGCATTCTCCGTTAATAACGGGAAATATGAATTTTGCCGACTTCTGTTCGGCCTTAAGAATGCGCCTAGCATCCTTCAGCGGGCCATCGATGACGTTCTTCGAGACGAAATTGGCAAGTGTTGCCATGTTTACGTTGACGACGTCATTATCTTCTCTAAGGATGAAGATCAGCACGTCAAGGATGTTAAACGTATTCTCGAAAAGCTTTACGAAGCAAACATGAGAGTGTCACTTGAAAAAACCAAGTTTATAAGAAGCGAAGTAGAATTCCTCGGATTCATTGTCTCTAGGGATGGAATAAAAACCTGCCCAGACAAGGTGCAAGACATTGTCAAATATGAAGCTCCAAGAACACTTCGTGCCTTGCGGTCCTTCCTCGGACTCTCAGGGTACTATAGACGGTTCGTGCGTCAATTGTTAAGCCATTAACGAAATACCTTCGCGGCGAAAATGGACATGTTAGCGCCAATCGTTCTAAAAACGTTCATATTCGACTGTTTATTATTAATTACTGTTTACTATTAATTGCTTTAGGAGTCAAATAATTCTTGAAGAAGGTAGCTCCCCATCGAAGACTTCAAAAATAATTTTTAAAACGCAGATGAGGCACCATATCATCTTTAATGACAGAAGTGAACTACCGAAAATCATAGGGGACTGTGTTAATCCTAATGTTGTAAACGGACTACTATGTGACCTACCAACACTTGCAAGAATTCAAGACGAAGTATTAACGAAATTTCCAGATGTAAAATTCCGACATGCAACGAGGCAAGTGATAGACATAACTAATGAAGACGATCAGAAGGAGATATTGGAAACCGAACATAATCGGACCCATCGTTCTTTAAAAGAAAACCTGCAACAGATTCTAAAGGAGTATTATTTCCCCAGAATGCGACGGAAATTGAGGGAATTAGTAATTAACTGTAAAATCTGCCGGGAGGACAAATACCAACGCCACCCCTCGAATCCGACGGTAGGCCAAACCCCTATACCACAGTATCCTGGAGAAATTCTCCACCTCGACATCTATTCAACGGATAAGAAACATTTCCTGACGTGTGTCGACAAGTTCTCGAAATTCGCGATAGTTTCACCCATTGCTTTCAGGTCAATAGTTGACGTAAAACAACCATTATACAGATTCTAAATTTTTTTAAAAAATACAAAAACCATAGTTTGCGATAATGAAAAGTCTTTCAATTCGCAAACAATAAAGTCATTGTTGAGAGATAATTTTTCGGTGACCATGTTTACAACCCCCCCGCATCATAGTACCACTAATGGGCAGGTCGAAAGGTTCCATAGCACATTAACAGAGATTGCAAGGTGCACTAAACTTACTCAAGGACTGAACGAGACAGTGGATTTGATATTGCTTGCTACATCGAAATATAATAGGTCGGTTCATTCCGTTACGAGACAAATTATATTATTCCTCAGCAATTACGAGAAGACATCGTGAACAAAATCGCCAGGGCACAAGCACTTGAGTTAGGCCGATTGAATAAACATAAGAAGTTGAAAACTTATCAACCCGGAGACAAAGTATTTGTTAAAACCAATAAAAGAATTGGAAATAAATTAACAAAATTGTATGTGGAAAATATTATTGAGCAGGACTTGGGAACTACGGTCATTATAAATGGTGAACGGGTTCACAAGGCAAACTTGAAGTAAAGCAAGTTATTTTTTCTTTTTTCCCAGATACTCGTTTTTGACGGTTATTTCCTGGACGCAGGCGAAATTATTTAATTACACCAACTCACACTACATGATGATTTCAACTGGGAAAGTTGCTATTCACGACCAATATGGTATTTTGCTACATAAAACTAACTTGACGAATTATGAAACTATAGCGACAGATACGGAAGGGCTGCTTGAACAATTTCCACATTCTCCTGCAAGGAAATTGCTCCAAGCGGATGCTGGTCAGATCCTCGTTTTATTGGAGACTCTGAAGACCCATCACCGACATTCACGTGGTATCAACATTATAGGTACTGAACTGCAATACATCGCAGGGACACCCGACTTCGACGATTTTAACGAGGTCGCAACCAAAGAACGTGAACTGATTGAGGCTAATGAACGACTGATTACAAGAATAAATATTCTAACACGAGCAATGAATGACCTACTTAAAATTACAAAAGAAAAAATTGTGGACACAGGGCATTTATTGGGTTGGCTACAGCAAGAAACAGGGCAGTACTAGCAGACCTCACAAACATAGTTCATTCAGTAACACTAGAAAAGCATAACATAATTGATCCCGTCATTTTAGATAGTGATTATACTAAAATTTTGCTATTTGCCGAACACTTTGCCAATACTACTATAAGCGATATTTTAACAGCCTCTAAGCTAAGAATATTGCAGGATAGTGATAATATTTATTTTGTAGTTAAATATCCTAAAATCAGCAGAATTTGTGAAAAAATTAGGCTTTTACCTGTAATTTATAGTAAGAAGATAATTAACTTAGAAACAGATATAGCAGCACACTGCGCTCCCGACTACCAACCTCTCACAAACTGCAAAAATGCTGCAACCGTTACATTTTGCCAGCCACTTGCTTCAGCCTCATGCGTGGAACAGCTATTGAATCATAATTCAGCGCAATGCAAAACAACTTCAGCAGAACACATCGCCCCTATTGAAGAAATTGCCGACGGACTAATAGTGGTAAATGACCAGTGCGTTGAGATCTCAGAGGGAACACGGTCAAGCGTTACTATAAAGGTCACAATAAACGGAAGTAATCATGTCAACTGGAAAAAAGTTGTTAAATCCCACCCCGAAGCCCCTCCTTCAACGATAGTAAAGTTTACGGAACATATAAAAATTCTATCATTGCCGTATCTGGAAGAGGTACATGTAAAGAACTTAAAGCATATTGCATCACTACAACAAGAAATGGTAACCAAACATGTTCCTGGTTCTATTGGTTCACTGGGGCTAGTGGCTACGATCATCATTTTTATGATAATAGCCTACTTTTGGTTCAGGAAGCAGCGAAAGCTAGCCATCATTGAAGTGATTAGAAACGCCGACACTGCAACTCCACCCGACGTGTAAGAGGCACCCGAGGACGGTCGCTTTCAAAAGGGAGAGTAGTTAACACACAAAGCCAAACCACCATCTGCTTATTCATTTCACCTGTAGTGCATCGAAGTGCTTACGATGCAACTTACCTTCCGCGCATGATAACAACAGCAATAACAGCAGTATGTGAAATCAGCGACAATAACATTCCCATAGGTACGGAAAGTGCTGACGCTTTGTCTGCGGAGTAGCGTGTGACAGCAATAACGACAACAACGGCGAACCGCAGTGGCAGCGGCAGCGACGCTTAGGGTAGCGTTAAGTTAGGAATTGGCTTTTGTCTAGGGAAATAATTAGTCTAAGACCGACTCTGTAATCGAAAAGATTTGGATGCTCCTGCATAGCAGGAGAAATAAAAGTTTAAAAAACTATAAGTAAAGAGACTTCATAATTTATACAACAGGCAAGGAATCGACCCACTGCTTGGCTGATCCTTGCATTTTCTGTTGCACAGAAAAAAGTAGAAAATTGTCATCGATACTGTATCCATTACGTAGCATTTCGACGCGTTGAATAAACTGTGTAGCATTTAATGACATCTTTGAAATTGGATTAAACGATGGCAATAGATCAATTATTTCGCGCACATTAAACATTGGACGCGGTTGTCAATTTTGCTGGTGGTGGACTGGCGCATACGGTGGATCCGATATTACGTGGCAAGTTGGATAAACAGGAACATGCGTGTACCTATTGGTATGCTTAGGTATTGAATAAGCTACTTGCTCATACGTTTGCGTGACCGGTATCTGCAGCGAGGATAGCGGTATTTGCGTTTGTGAGGCCGGTGCCTGCAACAGAGGTACAGGGAATTGCATTTGTGTGGTTGGTACCTGCAATGGGGGTACTACTGATTGCACGGTGTGTACGTCCGAGAATGTGAGAAGTGTATTTGTATCCAATGGTGACGAAATACGTTGTTGCAGCAACATTTTGCCGCAGTTCTATTTCGCGAATTGTCTTTTCTAACTCAGAAACTCTTTCTAACAATATCGAACTAGCACTTTCGAAATGCTCCTCGTTATGTTTATACCTCTCTAGACGATTTATAAGCGTACTTTTATTACCACTCTAGGCGAGTCCTGCATCTCTACTCATTTGACTCAGATAAACGATGTTTTTATCGCGCAAATTTTCCATTATCACGTTTTGTTTTGCTACCGATGTTCAACGAGTTGATGTTTCACGATATTAGTGAGCAAAGTACGCTTGCGCGCTGAATAATAAACGAGCGTAGCAAAACAAACACACGATTAATTTACGTTGTATTCGTTTATGTTGTGACTACGGCACAACAGATTCCAATGATATAGGCGAATCAATGGAACTCGTGGAACGTTAAAAATATTATGCGAGCGTATGGCTGTGTGAAACGTATGTGAGAAAATTTTGCATTGTTCTCCGTGTTGTTGTATAAGCGACGACTTACGAATATGTGGCGACAATGTGACAAACGATCTTTGTATTCTTTTTCGTCAACGATATGTGTGCATACGTGAGTGGAATAACCACACCTCAATTTTTAGAGAGAATGAAAAGCGACGAAACGAAAAAGATAACGAACTCTCTCTGAACTTGTGAGAAGTAACGAGACAATTTTAAATTAACGGCGAATAATTTCGCAACGAATGTTCAACGGAGCCTCGATTTCCAAGAACTCTGCCAGCGGCAGATCAAAGAATTACACAAAACCGAAATTATGCCACCATCCGAAACTCCGTACGCGTCACCAATCGTCCTGGTTGAAACACAAAACGGTGAGCATCGTCTTTGCGTAGACGTAGATGCCATGAGTAGAGCACCTGACCAGCCCGCTGAAAACGTGGAACCGGTAGGTTCTATCCTCGAGATACAAGCCGACGTAAACGATTGGATTTACACTATGCAAATTCAAGACGAGAAGTTACTATAAGTAGTCGACATTCTACGAGATCATGTTAAATCTGATCGAGAAACAGAAATCAAGAAATATTTTCGAATCCGAAATCACCGCCTTTACCGCCTAGAAGACGATGGCCTTAAGTTCGTCGTTCCAAAAGCTGTACGATGGCGTATTGTTCAACTGTGCCACGACAAGATGGGTCATCATGCGCTAGAGAAGCCCATCACCATCATTCGTAGTAAGTTTTGGTTTCCCCAAATGCGTAAATACCTAAAGAATTACATCGCGGCGTGCATTGATTGTTGCTATCGAAAAACCCAATCCGGTAAAGTCGAAGGCTTCGTATCGCGAAGGTATTGAATAATGATCGGTATTTAATAGAATCGTGCCGGGTATGCCAATAAAATCGCGAACTTTCTCATCCGTTTACGAGTCAAGCAAACTCAAGCCGTGGTGCCACAACTGTCCCGAACTTGATAACGAACTAGTTCCCGAAGACTACGATGGCGCCGAAATCAAGGTCAATTTCCTTTGAGGAAAGGCCGACTGTCAACAATCTGGCAACCTTGGTAAAAAACAGCAATAGCCAAGAGGTGGCATCGATACGAGAAATCAGTCGTCGAGTATCGTCGGTCGGATACACACAATATTAACACAAGCAACAGATATTTTTTTAAAATTGTTATAATTCGTAATTTGTAATATTGAAACATATGTGACAAACACAAAAATAATAATAAATAAAACGGTACTGAATTTAAACAGAGGTCTCCTGACACAAGTGAGAGGCAAATGGATGGAAGGTTAACGGTGGTAGACGAGACACACACACACAGCAGTGGCACATCAACGCCTGCAAAGACAAAAGAAATATGTAAATGGGAATGCATTTGAAAATGCATGGATGTAGGTGTTGCCACAACGCTGGGCAGCAATTACAAAATTTAAATGCAATGTCTTCAACTGGATGCGGCTTAAAGTCATTGCTGCAGAGAAACGTTTGAAACGTTGCATGCGTAAGTGATTGAATGATTGAATGGAATGGACCTTTTTTATGAGGCATAGCAATAAGTGCGCCCCAAAGAAGAGAGGAAATTCAAAAATCACTGTTAGAAGCGATCTTTAAGTTACGTCTGAAACACTTTCAATATATTTTGGAATCAAATATTATACATTACATAGATCTCTACAAAAGTCTCACCATTTTCGTACAACATGTTTATAAATACAATTTTGCTAAATGCATATTCGTATATATGTATGTGGTTTCTTTTATATATGTACATTTATGTGTGCATAACTACTGTTGTACATATCCACATATTAGCTACAATAATTGCTATGACAACGCCGTTGCCACATTAAGTCATCTAACATTCGAGTGACGGCAAAATGTTACGTATACGCCGTGGAATTGCCACAATTTGTGTGCGTTGATGAGAATGAACCGTTGGTCATGCGTATGTGCAAATAGTATAAAAAATTACTTTGTGCTGAACATTTTGCCATTTCAGTTGGTCTTATTTTCGACTTTGGCAATTGTCGGATCTGACTACAATTGCATCCCTGTCAAGTTAGTGTTGTTGATTAGCTTTTGATTCACTATATTTTGTTGTTTTTGAATGCTTGTTTAATATACAGTTTCCAATGATACAAGTTCAATGCTTGAAAAAAATGCATAAAAAGTAGATTCCTTAATGAAGAAAAAGCTATTAAATGGTTTAATAAATTTTATTTAAGCTGTATGAGTACCGAACAACAATATCAAAATATGTACGAAATAATATATTATATATTCTATTCTTTGAAAGAAGCTAACACAAGAAATATATAAAACCCATTATTATACATATTGATCATGAATATTTAAGTATGGGAGAGCTTCGTACAAAATGCACAAAATTGAGTTTCGGATTATTCATGCATACACTGTGTTCTTCAGATAATCTGGGCTCAGTAGACATTTCTGCTCTCAGACTTCAAATGAATAGCTACTTTTCGAAACAAAATTAGAACTATTGTGCTGCTATTACTTCGTCCGATAATCTGGTCTCAGTAGACATTTCTGCTCTCAGACTTCAAATGAATAGCTACTTTTCGAAACAAAACTAGAACTATTGTGCTGCTATTACTTCGTCCGTAGAATGGATTGCGATTTCTTGCGCTTTGTTGCGTCGTGTTGTTGTTATTTTACGCAATATAGCCTGCTATGCCTATTTAACCCTTTCATTCCCGATGTTGCCTATAAGCGACATTGTGAATATGAATATGCTTCTAAGTGCCGTTATTTAAATTTTTTGACTGGCGGTTTTTTTGCATTATGTAGTCTGGAGTATGGGATGTAGAGCAGGTCGCCTCCACGTCGGTGCATCCTGGGTAAGGCCAAATGGCCTGCGACCTTCACGGCCTTACAACTCTTGACGACTTTAGCATTGAATTGGCTTTTAATGGCTGCTGGGCTAATGTCGCTACTGCCTCCGTCCCGTTAAAACCATGGCAGGCTTCAGAGTACGAACCGCGAACGGGGGCTGCGCCAACTTTTAGCGAAATCGCTAAAAGCGCCGGTGCAAGAGTGCTTGGTGTGCTAGATCGCAGCAGGGAGGACGGTGCGATCTCTCACGAGGAGTGGAAGAGAGTAGCGGCAGCTATCTCTTCAGTCTTCCTTAAGGTGGTTAAGGAAAACCCGGGACCACCTCCTAAATGCGTAAGTGCCGGTTGGCATCATGGGCTGCATAAGCTGACAAGGTGTGCCGATGAAAGATCGGCCATCTTATATAAGAAGGCAGTATCTCAGGTGGGGGAGGTTTGGAAGGGAGCCAGACTGGAGGCCGTGGACAGAGCGGACCTCCCTCTTCGTCCTAGGGCTCGCGTCTGGCTGCCGGCTGAACCTTCTACTGCAAGTGAGATTGAGGAAATCCTCAAGTACTGAAACCCCCCTCTCTCCCCACGCATGACTGGAGGGTCATCAGGCTGGAGAGAACCGATGAACCATATCGGCAAGCGATAGATAATGCTTAGTGAGGAGTCCATCGGTCCTCTCAGCAAAACCAAGGGAGCCATCAGCTATGGTTTCGAGATGGTTGTGCTAAAGGTACTCCCAACGGATACCAGGGCTGATGGCACCCGAGCTGCAGATGCAGGGGGGAAGCAGACGGCATTATCGATGGTCAGGCGACCACAGATAACGACTCTAATCTCTCGGACGTGGCGAGTTCTGGAGGCGGTTCGTCGATTGGCGATTCCGTCTTTAGCCTCGAACAACTGTTTGAGGAGGTGAGGGTCGATCACGACGTGAGCGCTGAACTGGCGCTTCTAGAGGAGAGTCTGAAGGATGAAATTCCTCCAGATTAATCTCCAACACTCGAAGGCGGCCTCCGCCAATCTATTGCTTCGTCTGGAGCAAGACGAGGCCGATGTCGTCCTTATCCAGGAACCTTGGCTGACTAGTAGCGGGATCTCTGGCTTGAGGACGAGGAGCCATAAGCTGCTGGCGACCAACGATGCAGGTAGAAACCGAGCCTGTATACTGGTTAGAAATGAACTAATGGTACTTCTTTTACCTAATTTCAGCAATGCTGATATAGTAACAGCAAAACTGGAGAGTGATACCGGAAATGTCTGGATTATCTCCGCGTATATGCCGCACGATGATGCGGTGGAGCCACCTCCTGTACTGCTAAGGAAGACCTTGGCTGAAGCATCCCGGAATGGTGCCGACGTCATCATCGGCTCGGACGCCAACTCGCGGCACTCGGTATGGGGAAGCTCGGACACAAACAATAGAGGTGAGTCCCTTTTTGACTTTATTGTAAGCGAAAATCTTCGCGTTTGTAATAGGGGAAATTCTCCAACTTTTGTCACCGCATGCAGGGAGGAGGTTCTTGACCTCACCCTAGCCTCTCATGGGATTGCCCCGTTGATCTCGAATTGGAGGGTCTTCGATGATCACTCCTTTTCGGATCACAGGTATATCGGTTTTAGTTTAGTCGGAGAAGGTCCGCCTAGGAAATCATTCAGAAATCCGAGAAACACGGACTGGGAAAGCTATCGAAGGAGGCTTTGGCAAACCCTGCCACGTGCACCGGGGGTGAACACGTTGGGCACCACCGATGTGGTGGACGGGTGGGTCGAAGTCTTCAGCTCGGCGTGCATTTCTGCACTAGAGAGCTCCTGTCCACTGAAAACACCGAAGGGCAGAGGGAAACCTCAATGGTGGACCATGGAGCTCTCGGAAATTAGGGCGTCTTGCAGACGTTTATTTAACAGGGCCCGCAGGAGCTGGTTATCTGACGACTGGGCGTTGTATAAAACCGGACTTTCGATATACAAGACCGAGTTAAGGAAGGCTAAGAGGATCTCGTGGAAAACCTTCTGCGAGAAAGTGGAGGGCTGCCACGAGTCTCCCTCTGCCTCTGGGTTATCTCAAGGATGTAAATGGGAAGTGGGCCCTGAGCAGTGAAGATCCACTTCAGCTGCTCCTCGATGCTCACTTCCCTAACAGCACGTCGTCTGTAGTGGCATCTCTCGGAGAGTTGCATGCTGACTGCACGGCCTTTGCCGACCTTCTGGACGAGCGTCACTTGGAATGGGCGATTAATTCGTTCAAACCGTTCAAGTCCCCGGGACCGGACGGCATCATACCAGCGCAGTTGCAGCGGGCTGTTAAGGTGTCATGCAGATAGTTGCGACCGATCTATGCGAACTGCATCAGATTAGGTTACATCCCGGGGGCCTGGAGACGGGTCAAAGTTACGTTCATCCCGAAGGCTGGCAGGAGCTCCCATGTCGCGGCCAAGGATTTCAGACTCATCAGCCTCTCCTCTTTTTTGCTCAAAACTTGTGGAGAGACTGATGGACTGGGATCTAAGGAGGCGCATTCCGAGAAACTACCAATCAGGAGCGCAACATGCGTATCGTAAAGGCAGGTCGGTGGACACTGCCCTGCACACTATCGTGTCGTGGCTGGAGGAAGCCATCGAAGCTAAAGATTTCGCTGTTGGGACCTTTCTTGATATTGAGGGAGCTTTCAACAATGTCTTGCCGGAGGCGGTCATAACTGCTCTAGATGGTCTTGGGGTTGAATCGAACCTCAAGCACCTCATATTCAGTCTTCTGTGCGACAGAGTGGTCGAAACAGAATGGGGCAGCGCGCACGCGCGGCGAAGTGTGAGCAGGGGAACCCCTCAGGGAGGGGTTCTTTCTCCTCTTCTATGGATCCTAGTGGTTAACGACCTTCTTAAGAAAGTAGAGGATCTAGGCTGCCGGGTGATCGCCTATGCAGACGATATAGTACTTATGGTCAAAGGAAAGTTCCTTAGCACCGTATACGAGCTGACGCAGGGATATCTCGGCGTTGTAACAAAATGGGCGGTCGGAAGTGGACTCGCCATAAACCCGAATAAAACAGAAATGGTTTTATTCAGTAGAAGATATAAAATCCCAGTGGCACCGCTGCCGCAAATGGGAGGTATTCCCCTGCAACCGGCGGATACGGTGAAGTATCTAGGGCTCATCCTGGATAAGAAGCTTTCATGGAAGCCGAACATCGAGGAGAGAGCCAAAAAGGCATCGATTGCGCTTTACTGCTGTAGAGGGGCTATCGGCAAAAGGTGGGGCCTCTCACCGAAAGTGGTCCTCTGGCTCTATGATACCATATAGCCCATAATGTTCTATGGAGTCTTTATGTGGTGGAGGGCTCTACAGAAGATCACACTTGCTAAGAAACTCGAAAGCGTTCAACGGGCTGCGCTTATCAGCATGTGCGGAGCATTAAGGTCCACCCCAACCGTGGCACTTAATGCAATTCTGAACATAACGCCCGTGGACATTGCCGGAAGGTGTATGGCCGCAAAAGTGGCTATTAGGCTCAGGGAATCTGGGTTCCTAAAAGAGCGTGCTGTTTCTGAACACTCGAACATCCTCACAAGCTTTGACTGCATACCGGACCATCTGGATCATGGAGTCGCCATATCAAACTCTCGCGTTTTCTTCTCTACCCATATACCGAAGAGGGAGTTATGGGTGGGAAGAAGCCGTTGGAGGAGAGGGGTAGTAAGCTTCTTTACGGATGGGTCAAAGCTTGGGGGGAAGGTTGGTGGAGGGGTTTATTGTCGGGAGCTCTCTATCAACTCCAGTTTCAGACTTCCCGACTACTGCAGCGTCTTCCAGGCTGAGATTGCAGCCATCAAGGTAGCAGCAGATCTGATACTCCGGAGGGTGTCCCTCTTCAGGGAGGTGACCATTCACTCAGATAGTAGAGCAGCGATACTAGCCCTGAATTCATTCACAGTGCGTTCAGGGCTGGTTGAGGAGTGTCTGGCGGTACTGTCTTTGGCGGCGACAGTATTTACCATAGGGCTTGTATGGGTGCCGGGCCACAGCGGAATAGCGGGTAATTGCAGAGCCGATTAGCTGGCAAGGAAGGGCACCCTAGAGCCACTATCGGTAGAATAGGAGCGGGTCGGTGCTCCGGTGTCCTCTTGTGTCCTAATACTGGATGGCTGGGCCTCGCGGAAGCTTGGCCAACGAAGGGCGAGCACTGGTACTTGCGCGGTCGCAAAACCATTTTGGCCCAAGATAGATCACAGAAGATCTAAAGATCTCTTTGCCCTCAGTAAGGCTAGCCTCTCTTTAGTAGTCGGGCTCTTTATAGGCCATTGCCCCATTGGCCCACATGCTGTAAGATTAGGAATCTTACCGGATGCTGCTTGCAAAAGCTGCTTAGAAGAAGATGTGACGGAAACTATCCAGCACTTCCTTCTTGACTGTCCCGCGTTCGGGAGGTTAAGGCTCAGACACTTGGGGGCACATACCTTCAGACATCCTACCGAAGTGGTGGGTGTAGATATCGGGCGCCTTTGCAAATTTGTATCGGCTACCGGCCGTTTTGTTGATCTTTAAGTTCGAACAAGGGAGTTCTTTTTTCTATGGCATCACAAAGGACTACGTATAGTCCACGTGCGATCTTTGATCAGCCATCTAACCTAACCTAACCTAACCTAGTCTGGAGTATTGTGTAAGCTTGCAGTGAATTGCTCTAATGTAAGCCCATTCAGCAATCATTTTTCGTAGAGAGAAATTGTAAAGATCGCGAAAAAAGGCGTTTACGCAAAATGTGTTTAAAAATATTAAAATAGCTGCTTTATTGTAAAACCAAGGAAACAAAATAAATAAATAAAGGTAAGATAGTTATTCAAAAAAAATAAATCATTGGAAAAGTGTTTAGTTTGTTTACAATATTTTTGTAAAAGTGCTGTTGGCCATAGGCAACATCCTGTAACCAACGAGCTAGGACAGTAAGGACTTTGAGATTTGTATCACTTCCTACTTGAGACAATATTAACATATACCCTAGGGTGTGCCATTTTGAGGCAACCTTTTTTTTCAACTGAAAAACAGGCTCAAAACTTTCGAAATGTGTAAAATAAAAGTCACTCAAAAGATGAGCTCTTAATATTAATATTAAGAGGTGCCTCTTTCAAATTTTCTGTTTTCCATATAAATAACATGGAAAAAAATCATTTTTCTTTGTGGTGGTTATTGTGCGGAGGTTTTATATGTGCACGCGATGGCTGCCAGCAGGGATGGTAAACTCGATTCCGATTCTACACGAGAATCGATTTTTCTCGTTAAATAATTGATTTTTCAAAATCGATCTTCAGTAGTCGAAGACGATTAAGAATCGGTTCTTGACATTCGAAAAATCGATTATTTTACGAGAAAACTCGATTCTCGAGTAGAATCGGAATCGAGTTTTCTATCCCTACTGGCAGCCATCGCGTGCACATATAAAACCTCCGCACAATAACCACCACAAAGAAAAATGATTTTTTTCCATGTTATTTATATGGAAAACAGAAAATTTGAAAGAGGCACCTCTTAATACTAATATTAAGAGCTCATCTTTTGAGTGACTTTTATTTTACACATTTCGAAAGTTTTGAGCCTGTTTTTCAGTGGAAAAAAAAGGTTGCCTCAAAATGGCACACCCTAATATACCCTTCCTAAAAAATGTTTTAGGTCTGCCCATTTTAATTTGGAATTGAGAGGGCTAAATTACTGTTCATAGTTGAATATAATTGCGGGAGCTGCAAATAGCTCCAGCCAACACTCGTACGGATCCACTAGTCGCACAGCCATAAATACTGAGATTAACCCTGCAACGTTGCACGGCTTGACGGAGACCATCACTGGGCTCGCTCATTGTGTGACTAATGCAATTAAGATTTATAAATCCAGGCGTTCGCTGCTTTTTCACGCGGAAGTCACGCATACACATACAAGTTTTTGCTGCAAAATTGTAAAGTTCTAAATTTATACTAAGAGGAAGAGGGGCACGTACACGTCTCAATTCATTTTCATGTATATGCAATTATCTACACTTACCTTTTCTCCTTTTATTCATAATTTTTTTTCTTTCTCTCGGCTTCACAGGCATTTCTTAGTACACCTACGTCACCTCACCGGCGGTGAGGTTTCCATTTCAATGTCGGCAATTGGCCCGGTCAAGTTGAGACAGCTAGCATTTGCATTTTACACATATTGGTATCCAAAAAATATGTATAATTTTAGAATAGGCGAAATTGTGCGGATATATTTTCCAAGGTAAGCGGAAGAAAATATAATTAACAGTGCATATAATGCATATTCCGTTATTGAACTATTAAAGCATATACTCGTAGTTGCCATATAAACTGAACCATAAATTTGTGCAGGGTTTATGATCGTCTTTATCGCTTTCTTCAACTTATCGAATATTGAGCTTCTAGTTAACTTTTCACTAAACTTTACTCCATCAAAAGGTATAATAGAACACTTTAATCGTCGTCGATTTACAAAATGTTTTTTATTTTATTTTTATTTTGAATTTCAGCATTTATTCTTTCTTCTGGGAGCTGTCCACACAACGTAATGTGTTTAGTTTAAGGGAAACCGAATAAATAAAAATAATTATGTTAAGTAAAACAGGGCGTATGAGTAATGTTAAATAACCCGAATGTATTTGGGGTATTCCATACTAGGGTGGGTCGTTTTCGGACTTTTTTCAATTCGGGATTTCTAATAGTG